>AWWV01013564.1:0-26590 GCA_001974805.1 Corchorus capsularis | reverse complement strand
ATCTTCAATTCTTGCTCCTTGAAATAATTCTTCAATGATCTTCAAGTCTTCAAATTGTCTTCAAGAAATCTTCAAACACGAACTTCGAATCTTCAAATCTATACTCAAAATTACTTTACTCTTATCTGTGTAAAAAGTCATCAAAATAGCTCCAAAAGTAGTGAAAATTAACAAATTTCCAATTTCACATCTCTTAAAGACTCAAAACACAAATATCATCAAAATAAAGCAAATTAGAGCATAAATAGACCCAAAAACATAGAAAAATAGCCATAAAAATAGGGTTGTTTTTGGCTCGATCATTTCCAATGGTGTGTTTTCCATTATTCAAAACAAAACACTTGCAGCCAAAGCTTCTAAAGTGAGAAATATTTGGTTTTCTCCCTTTATAAAGCTCATAAGGAGTTTTTTGAAAGCATAGGTCTGATGGAGACCCGATTTAAAATATAAGCTGCAGTTTGAGTGGCTTCTGCCCAAAAATACTTTGGTAAATTGTTTTCACAAATCATAGTTCTAGCCATGTCTTTTAGTGTTCTATTTTCTCTTTCCACCACACCGTTCTGTTGTGGTGTTCTAGGAGCAGAAAAATTGTGAGAAAAACCATTTTCATTGCAAAAGCTTTCAAAATCATGGCTTATGAACTCACCACTATGGTCACTTCTAATACCACTGATGTTATAGCCTTTTTCATTCTGAGCAAGTTTACCGTGTTTAGTAAAAGCTTCTAAAGCATCATCCTTATGACTGAGAAAGTAAACCCATGTATATCTAGAGTAATCATCAACAATCACAAAGCCATAGGACTTACCTCCCATACTGATGACATCAATTTGACCGAATAGATCTATGTGCAAAAGCTCAAGTGGTCTTGAAGTTGAGACAATATTCTTTGACTTGAAAGAGGTTCTGACTTGCTTTCCAAACTGACATGCCTCACATATTCTGTTAGTATCAAATTTCAGTTTAGGCAGACCAGTGACTAGGTCTCTTTTCACCAACTTCGAGATGGTGTTCATGCTAGCATGGCCAAATCTTTTATGCCATAACCAACTATCAAAAGCATCGTTAGCCATCAAACAGATATCATCTTCCAAGGGTAAATCATAGAGAAAGATAACATATACATTACCGTCCCTCTTACAAACAAATCTGAGCTTATTAGTATTGATGTCAAAAACTCGGCATAAGTGAGAGTCAAAACATACTCTATGTCCCTTGTCACAAAGCTGACTAATGCTCAGCAGATTGTGTTTTAGTCCCATTACAAATAGGACATGAGTGATCTGAGCAGAACCTTTTCCAATTGTTCCAATTCCTTGAATCTTCCCTTTGGAGTTGTCTCCAAAAGTTACATTTCCTCCATTTTTCATTTTAAGCTCTTGAAACATCTTTCTTTCTCCTGTCATGTGTCTAGAACAGCCACTGTCCAGGTACCAGCGCTGTTTTTCCTTCCGTTGAGCTTTCAAATAATAGTCTTGTAGCTCTTGCTCAACCTGCATACACAAGGTTTCAAATTGTTGTTTTAGGTACCCATACTTTGATGGGTCCTTGGGGGTTAGCAATAACATATGTACCTTTAGGCACCCAAACTAATTTAGTTCGGGAAGAGTACCTATCCTTCTGATAGCATTCAAAGGATTGGTGACCTCTTCTGCCATAGGTATAGCAGTTCATAATTCTGGGACTAGAATATCTCCTGTTATGACTTTTATTAGTCTGAGCAATTTTCACATTATTATTAGTGACAGCAATTTTCTCCTTTTTCAATTCCTCGATTTCTTTTAGTAATCTCTCGTTTTCAGTCTTAGCATGTTTCAAATCAGCATTTAAAGTGTCAATTTTATTCAGTAATCTATCATAATCCTCTTTAACAGATTCTAAACTCGATATTGATTCTTTGTATTTCTTCCTCAAACTTTTAAACATTTTGACAAGTTGAACATATTCATCCATTAATTCATCAACAGTTAATTCAGAAAGTTCAGAGTCTACCTCAGGATTTTCTTCATCTGCCATGAGGCATAGGTTGGCCTTTGCTCCTTGTTCAGTGTCACTGATGTCTGAATCTAAATCATCACTGTCTGACCAAGTTGCAGCAACCACTGCTTTCTTTTTTCGTTTATCCTTCATTGGTGCTTCCTTCTTGTTATGTGGGCAATCACTTTTGATGTGTCCAGATTTCCCACAGTTGAAGCAGGTGAGTTAAACTTCTTCATTTCTGAATCTGTATCTGTCTCGTCCATGGTTTTTCTTGTTTCTGAAATTTTTTCTTCCCATCAATCTTCTGATCTTTCTTACTATCATAGCAGATTCACTCTCATTACCAGTGTCATCACTTTCTTCCATGGTCAGCCTTTCTATTTCTTCCTCTAGAGCAGAGACTTTGAGAGCAAGACCTTTCTTCTTCTTATTCTGCTTCTTGTCTAGTTCTTCATCATGTTTTAGTTCTCTTTCATAAGTAAGTAGTGAGCCAACTATGTCATCCAGCGTTGTAGTGCTCAAGTTTCTGCATTCCCAGATTGCTAGAGTTTTTGGCTTCCATGATTTTGGAAGTGCTCTAAGCAATTTTCTCACCAATTCATCTTCTGGAAAGGACTTTCCCAACTGTTTCAGCTGATTAATGATAGCAACAAATCTATCATACATTTCTATTATAGTCTCACTAGAATCCATTCTGAAAGATTCATAATCTAGTGTGAGCAGATTGATCTTGGATTCCTTTACTTGGGATGTTCCTTCATGTGTGACTTGAAGCTTGTCCCAAATCTCTTTTACCGTTTCACATGTGGAGACACTATTGTACTCAGAAACATTGAGAGCACAATGTAGAGTGTTGATGGCCTTGTAATTTATTTGATATTTTCTTATATCATCAGCAGACCATTTACTCCTTTGTTTGTCAACGAGCTTCTTCTCTGCATCTTCTTCTTGGGGAGTAAAAGGACCATTCATGGTCACTTCCCACATTTCTAGATCATGAGCTCGCATGAAGACAGACATTCTGTTCTTCCAGCATTGGTAGTTAGTCCCATCAAACAGAGGAGGTCTATGAGTGGACTGTCCCTCTACGATTGTGTTTGCAACATTTGATGATGATAATTGTCCAGTAGCCATAGTGGATCTCTCTTGAGGATGTTAGTCCTGTTGATTAAGAGATAGGCTCTGATACCAATTGTTGGTCCCGTATGAGTTGCTAGAGGGGGGGTGAATAGCAGACTCTTAAAAACTTTGAGGAACTACTAACTCTTCTGCAAAACAGAAAGTTAGTGCGACCAGTATATATGACAAAATTAGTGGGAACAAAAGAAAACAGAACAATGCTGCGACTAATTCAGATATGCAAAACAGAACAGATAAAATAACAAGTGCGATATGGAGACAGATAAATGACAGAGAGATTAAGGGACAGATGATGGCATGCAATGAAAGCTTTAATGCAGAGTAACTAAAAGGGATTAGAGATATCTTATCAGTGCACAGTGATTTATAGAGGTTCGGTCCTCCTGACCTACGTCCTCTACCTTGGTTCCCCACCAAGGATTTCAACCAATCCACTAATCCGATGTAGTTACGGGCCTACACCAAGCCGTTACAGCAACCAAGCTTACCCCAAGCTTGACAACACAGAGCTTTCCCCAAGTTCAAACAAGTGCTCCCCGCACTGATCAATAACCTAAGCTTTCCCCAAGCTTAGAACAAGTGCTCCCCGCACTATTTACAATCAAGGATATAGTGTGAAGAGTGTGTAGAGTGATCCTATATGATCTAGATACACTGAGTAAGTTCAAGGTTAAGTTTAGGCAAGATTTACAATGAATAGAGTTTAGAGTGATCTTGCAAAAAACCAAGCAGTATGAAAAAGTTGAGTGTGGCGCTTCTTGGTTGATAATCGTTGTTCTATCTTTTCCATCCTCTTGAGTCCTTATATAATCAAATCTGTCTCCAACGGTCTTTTACACATTAAAAGCAAATCCCTCAATTCTGTCAATTTGTTTCCTTAAATACTTAGATTTGCTTCCAACGATCATATTCTTTATCAATTCCAAATCCTTCAAATCTGTCAATTCATGGCGTTGAAAGTTCCATTTGAATTATAGCCGTTGTAGTTGACTTTATTTATCGTTAGGTAAGATCTAACTTGCTATTGATGTCTGGTAGTCCCATTAAAGTGATGCTCCTTATTATTGGCACTAATCCTTGCTTCTGGTATTTACTTTTGCTTCTGGTATTAGTCCCACTAAATTCACCTTCCACATTGTTGGCACTAATACTTCCTTCTGCTGAATACCTTATCTACAATAGCTTGTAGCTTCTGCTTCTGCCTTGATGTGCTGAGCTAAGTCTTCCTCAGTCCTGCTTGACTTGAGCTTTCCATAAGGGCATTAATCATAGTATGCTTCCTCTGTGCTAATGAGCTTCATGTGGATTGGTTTGGCCATAACCGTACATTAAGTATACTGCTCAATTAAACACTGCACAGTAGATAGCTTGATTAGTCACACTAAATAGAATGTTTTGTTATCATCAAAAACACATGGAGTCAACAATCCATGGTGATTTGCTTCATGAGTTCACTTTGTAGAATTGTCTTCACCATGTGTCTAGCAAAAGCTTCTTCTTTGGCAAACAAAGAAGTGGAGGGCATTGATTTTTCCATAGGGAAATTTCGATTTGTGCTTGCTCCAATTTCTTGCTTGTTGACTCCAATCTTGGTCTTGTCACGTTCCTTCCTTGAGCTTGGTGGTTCAATTGCTTGAGCCAAAGCTTCTAAGGCTAAATAAGCATCACTAGGGGTTCGATCACACAAGGGTGTATGATTAATACTATCAACAAGCAATTGGCCATAGACTCTTAATCCACAATAGAAAAATTTGATCAAAAGTCCTTTCTCAAAGCCATGTTGAGGGTATTCTTCACATAACTTCTTGAATCTTTTCGAATATTGGTAGAAACTCTCGTCCTTGCGTTGACGAATGTCTTCAATCTTTTGTCTTCCCTTGGCAATTCTCTCATCTATCTTTGAAAATTCTTCTCTTATTCCTTTCTTAATCCACTGTTTCCTTACTACACAAACAAAATCATTAGTATTCAAAGGCAATTTAGATGGAGTTATAGGGTGGATAACATCACCATCAAATTCCATGGTCAATGAACCATCGAACACATTAATCTTGGTGTGAGAAGTTCTTAAGAATGGTCTTCCTAACAATAGAGGACATTGATTATTTGAAATTCCTCCTTCCATTTCCAAAACAAAAATGTAAATGTTGAACCTTAATTAAAGCATTCTCTAGCACACCTTTGGGGTAAACCAAAGATCCATCCGCTAATTGAAGAACAACATCAGTATTTTTCAAAAAACCAATATTCAAGGTTTTGTAAAAAGAATAAGGCATGACACTTAAAGATGCGCCTAAGTCAATCATGGCATTTTCAATTATACTATGTCCTATAGAGCATGTAATTGAAAACGTACCTGGATCTTTGCACTTAGGGGGTAAATTCTTTCGAAGTATGTCAGAAATATAAGCTCCAACACTTACCTTACCGTGCAACCTCTTCTTATTTGTACAAAGTTGCTTAAGGAACCTTGCACAATTAGGCATTTGTTGAATTGCATCTAGAAGTGGGATGTTGATCTCAACATTTCGAAAGATGTCCAAAATGTCTTGATCTTCATCTTCTTTCTTTGAATTCTTCAATCTTGTTGGAAAAGGTGCTTGTACTTGTGAATCCAATTTAGGCTTGACAATAAGATCTTGATATTTATCATCATCCTTAATATCTTCAACAACGATAGGCTCGTCCTTTTCAAGCTTGATCTCTTTCTCAAGTGCTTGCAAATCCTCCTTGGCATTGCTTGTTTCTCCTTCAAAGGTTGGTTGAGTTGAATAGGGCTCCTCCAATTCCTTTCCACTCCTCAAAGTGATTGCATTGACATTCTCCTTGGGAAGAGTCTTGGGTTAGGATGGAATCCTATTTTGACTTTGTGATTTGAGCTCACTCATATCACTTGCCAATTGACTCATTTGCTTCATCATCATCTCCATAGTCTCCTTCATGTTTTGCATCTCTAAAGCTTGTGAAGATGGTTGATAAATAGGCCTTTGAAATTCATTTGGTCTACCTTGGAAATTACCTTGGTTACCATATCGCCAATTTGCATTCTAAGTATTTGGAAATTGATCTTGCTTCCTTTAAAATCCTTGCATTCCCACGGCATTAACTTCTCTTGGATTGTCTTCACTCAAGCTAGGGCATTTATCAGTATAATGACTTTGTGAGCAAATTCCACAAACTCAAGGGAAATTTGAGCGAGCATAGAAATTTGTTGAGTCATTCCCTTGAGTTGTTGATTAAGCTCGCTCAAATCGGTGGAAACTGCATTAACTCTCCTCATATTGTTTTCCCTTGGTGCATAATCCTCTCGAGTTCCAAACTGTTGAGTGTTTGCAGCCAATTTCTCTACTAGTGTCCAAGCTTCTAAAGGAGTTTTGTCGATGAAAGCTCCTCCACTTGATGAATCTAAAGAAAATCTATCAAGAGGTAGTAATCCTTCAAAGAAATACTGAATTAGCAACTGCTCAGTAATTTGGTGATTGGGGCAACTCGCGCACAATGTCTTGAATCATTCCCATGTGCATTGTCTCTCCATAGCGTTACTTAATTCCATATATTTCCTTCCTTATACTAGATACCTTGTGAGCAGGAAAGTACCTTTCCAAAACCATCTTCTTAAGGGTCGCCCAAGAAGTGATTGAACCTTTAGGTAATAAGTACAACCAATTCTTTGCTTGATCCATAAGAGTGAAAGAAAAAGTCCTTGGCTTGAATTGCTCCTCAGAAATACCTTGTATATTTGTTGATGAACAGGCTACTTGAAAATCTATGAGATGTCGATGTGGATCCTCTCCAAACAAACCATGAAATTTTGGTAGGATCTGAATGAAACCAGATTTAATCTCAAAATTCTCAGTAGTAGGGGTCGATCCCACAAAAAGAGAGTGAAACGGATAACTTTGAAACCAAAAATACTTTAAAAACAACTAAGGAAAAATAGGGATTTAAAACTAAAGTAAATTTATAAAAGAAATCTTAAAATAAAATGCTAACTAAGAAAATAATTTAGAAAACAATCAATTAAAAAGCATACTTCCATCCAATTGTTGGTAGAAATTAATCAATAGGAGATATGGATCATCGATATGAGAGATAAATTTAGTACAACCAAATTATTGAACTAGGCAAGAATCTATTTTACGCCACTCTATAAATAGAGGTAAAATATCAAGCAAGATTCATTCAATAACCTCCCAAGAATAATTGATCTAGGTTTCCCTAACATGCTAATTAGTTGATCTCACTCCGTTAGGCCCAAACAATAACCCTATTATTCATGCTTCCGTACTATTACGCCTCAGAAACAAGAATAAAGCATTAAGTTCAATTATAGATCTCACATGCTTAATAAATTAAAATCAAACTTATATCCAACCGAACTATTACGCCTCGGTTTTCCATAAGACTTATTAATTCCATCGATATCTTGATTAGGGACATCAACTTGTATCAATTATAAGGCATACCAATTGAGTTTCAACCAAATAAAAATCATAGATTATTCATCTTATTGACAATAGTGATCGTCTAAAGCAACAACATAAATAATCATAATCATTATAACAGGAATTAATATGTTATTCAATAAGAGAAAATCATACCAAATTATAAGCGCAAAATCTCCCCATATCAATTGATTAAAATCTCCAAACAAGGGATAGAAGTATTAAGAAAACTAGCTTTCCATGGATTGAGAACAACCCATGGAGGAAAAGTATAAAAACCTAGCCTAAGGCTGCTGCGAAAATAAGAAGAAAAAGAAAGGGTTTTGCGTTATAGGCTATGTGGCTTAGGTAGCTTAGGGTTTTGCAACTTAAGGTAGCTATTTATAAGAGACTCCTAGGGTTAGAATTAGAGTTATAACCGACCTATGACTCTTAAAAACGTGCTGAGCTAATTACTTGGTCATCAAGTGAAATCCAACGGCTTAGATGGGCTGAAAATAGAAGAAACCTGAAATCTGGCCCAAGACAGCAACAATCCGAGAACTTCAGGGGAATTTTTGACCATCTTAACGGCAAAACTGGACTTCGAAGTCCTCTGCAAAGTTGTAGATCTTGGAGTTTACTTTCCAACGCATCTTGAATCATCTAATTTGGATCTCTGTAGAGAAAGTTATGATTTTTCTCCCAAAGTGTCGCTGAATTCGGAATCAATTGGAGAAGCTTCAAGAGGAAGACACCAACTTGTGCTGGATTTGATTGGCCCGACTGTCCCTGGGTGCCCAGATGAAATGCCTAGCAGCCCAGGTTAACAACCTAGCCGCCCAAGTCATCTGTAGAGCTCGTTAGCAAGTTGCATTTTTCTTCACTTGACTTATGTTCTTGATCTTCAATCATCTTGGAAACTTGTAGCATAGATCTTCATAGCTTCTTCAAGCATAAAATGAGCTTCAAAGAGTCTTCAATCACGAACATAAAATCTCCGAAATCTTCATGAAAATTCCACTTGAATCATTATGTCAAAATTCCATCAAAATAGCTCCAAAAAGTAGGACAAATAGTACTTTTCCACTTTTCTTGTCTTCAAGACTTAAAATCAGAAATATTAAGAAATTGAGACATAATCAACCAAAATTAAGCATAAAATCTCCTAAAAACATAGGAAAATGATCATAAAAACATGTCACATTTTGGTCTGATCAATTGTCTTGGAGATAGGTTGTCTTTGTATCTCTGTTTGTTCTAGACAAAAATTGCAAAATTGTCCATGGTATCTCGTAAACTTCGATCCAAAGTCTCTACTGAAAACATATTCGAAATTGAAGTTTCATCCCATATGATAAGTCGTGCTTTTCTTAATAATTGTGTAGTACCATCTTGTTTTGAATATCCACATAAAGATGTCTCAGTTGGGTTTGGTGGCAAAACGAACCTTGAATGTGCTGTTTGAACTCCTGGAATATCCTGACTATAACACTTGATGTTGTTATTGCTATTGCTATCATCCCTCTTGATCTAACATTAGCAAGTAATGCTCGATAAAGGTATGTTTTCCATGTTCCTCCAGGACCATCAATGAAAAATGCTCCACTTCCTATGAATTTATTCGTTCCAAATTGTTTTGAAATGTAATAAGTTTTTCAGGATTCAACCTTATTTCTTATCATAGTCTTCTTGACATATTTCCACTGATTCTTCGTCCAATATTTCACTTGGAATTTTCAAATCAGCTTCTATATCTTCAACTTCTAATGAAGGTAAATCATAATCCTTGATGGTTTTTCTGTCCATAGCTTTTAATGATAAATGTTGAATGAAAAAAGTCAGCATATAAAATCATGAAAAAACTCATTTTAATGAAATAAATTACAACATTAGCTTTGATAACATACCTTCCAAGTAGTTGTTGATACCTTTTAATGTACTTATGTAATTTTAGCCACATTGTTTTTATACATTCTTCTATAGTCTTCAAACATGAAATCAAAATATTTGTCCCAAAGTTTCTTCACATTCGTTGGTTGGCACTAATTCAAATATAATACCGAACAACTTGCGAAGTGCTTGTGGCATTTGATATGTAATTGCTTCATCTAAGCATTCAGAAATGCTTTCATTAAACTCTAAAAGTCGTCTTTTCTCTGCAGCTTCTTTGAAAGAGTGTTATTTTCTACCATCAATAGTTAAAAAATCCTCAAATGAAGTAGGCCCTCTAAAATGATTCAACAATAATCTAAGACAGAATCTTTCTCCTCCTCTTGGGTTTGCACTATTTACCGTCCAATCACTTGTCTATTGCACCTTTCCATCCATTCCTTCTTATCCTTTGTCCATGTATAATGCTTTCGTAATTCTCAATACAAATATTTTTTTGCCATACTATTTTTTGCTCTATCTTCAGTAGATTTTACCAAAAAAAAAAACCTGTGAGCGTAGTTGTATGATCGAAATCCAAGACATTATTTAGATTTTGATTTCTCCAATAGAATACAATTTGCTTGTCTGGTAGATGTAGTGGTAGATTAATAACTGGAGGAGACATTTCATTCAGATCAAACTCAAATGTTCTCCATGCAACTTCTTGAGGAGAAACCCACACCTTGCATTTTGGAATTGTTTTATCTCATCAAGTCCAACTTGTTCACCGTCTTGATCAATGAAGACAGAAACTTTGTCATGCCCCTTGTAAATGTATTTGTAAATATACTTTACTGCTTTTACACCTGAACATATCCCAATGTTTATGTGGCAATTGCATCTTAAGAGTATATAGGAGTTATATGAAACAACACATCTATTATCAACAACTTTGCTCTTCATTTTAATGGGAACACAATCTCTGCTTCTTCTATATATAGGATAACCATTTTTTCCTTGCACTGTTTTTGAATAGAAAGTTCTAGGATAATAAAACCTACACTGATCATTGATAATGCATGACTTTCTTTTTCCAAACTTTCCACAAGGGCCATGTATCATATGTTTAAGAACTAATTCATGAAGCTCGGAAATTGTCTTCCATCTGGAATTTTTGCCGACACAAATTTGTAAATTTGATCTTCAGAAAAAATTTGGCATAATACCACTTTGCACCCTTAAGTTTATATGGACTACCACTTTGCATCCAACTTTTTTATTTTGATCAAAATGCACCCTAAAATTTTATTTTTATGCCACTTTGCACCCTCCATCATGGTAGGACAAACGGTTCCATCACGCTGTCCGATGTGGCATGCCACGTGGACAAAATGACACGTGGTACATGACCATTTTTAACACGTGGCATGCCATGTGTCATTTTTGTACACGTGGCGTGCCACATGTTATTTTTGGTACACATGGCATGCCATGTGTCATTTTTTGGTACACTTGGCATGCCACGTGTCATTTTTTGGTACACGGGCATGCCACGTGTCATTTTTTTGGTACATGGGGCATGCAACGTCGGACGGCGTGATGGAACTGTTTGTCCAACCATGACGAAGGGTGCAAAGTGACACAAAAATAAAACTTTAGGGTGCATTTTGATCAAAATAAAAAAGTTGGGTGCAAAGTGACAGCCCGTATAAACTTAAGGGTGCAAAGTGGCATTTATGCCGAAAAAATTTTATATCTTTCCTGTAATATGATCAAAATATGAGCATGGGGTAGTCTTCTTTTTTGGAATTCAATAACATGAATATGAGCAACCACTTTCCCAAATATTTCCTTCTTGAAAAGTTGATCTTTGAGATCTTGAAATTTAGCTCAAAATATCCTAGAAGTTAAATCTGGTCTGTCTTGGGGAAGTTGGCCTTCATGTAGATCATGTAAGATTTCTTTCCATTTAGGATTGCATGTCATGGTTATAAAAAGATCGGGTTTCTAAATTTTTGTACCAAAGCCATAGCATCTAGGTATCTACGTACGTCGCATATCTCTATGACCACCAACAAAACTTGCAGGAAGAATTACCCTCTTTCCAACCCTGTATACACTAACCTTACCAGCCGTAACATTATCAATAATCCCTTGATATAATTCAAATCTAATTTCTTTTTTTCTGAGATCTGTAAAATTCAAGTCTTAGTGTCTCAATTTTTATATGCATATCCACAAGAAATTGTTAGAATAAGTGCTTCATGAGAACTATGATGGATTGATCATTTGAATTCCTGATTTGGACATGGTAGCAATAATATTCTTTGCATGAAATATTCCCTTTTTTCTTTGAAATGGTACTGATCGTGTCGCCAATAACCATAAAATAAATATCCCAACAATTACTAACTAAGAATAACTAGGGCAAGTAGGGGTCGAACCCACAGAGAAATTAGTTATTATTCTTTTTCTTAAAACAAAATAAAATAGAGAATTTTGGAAAAGAGTTTAAAATTAAATCTAACAAACTACAAAATTAACTAAGAAAGCAATCAAGAAAATAAAAAAAACAATCAATTAAAAAGCAGAGAATAAATTGAGAAAAACAATTAAAGAAAACCCTCGAACATAAAATTAATCTCCCTCTTGACATAAATAACATGGATCATTGATATTTAATAATTATGAAAACCTTGGATAGCTTGGTGATTTAAATCTTAAATTACCTCAATTAGATAAATTTACCGTTCTAGGGCTTAATCTAACCCTTTTACTCTTTCAACAATCAATTACCGTTCTAGGCCTTAAAGATTGTTTAGGAATAAAGCATTAAGTTCAAGTATTTTATAAACAAGTACAACAAGCAATTTCTTACCCATTGATTCTTATCTCTCTTGGAAGGAGGTCTAACTCTCATCCAATTGCTACATATAATTAAATCTGAGGATCTAATTCTAGATCTAATCTAGCTAATGTTAACCTAATTTATCAAGGCAGTGTCGACTCCAACCCATCAAAACAAGCAACATAGGATTAAAACAGAGATCTAAGAAATACCCTAAACAATTCTCATATATAAGCACAAAATCTCACCATGATAATAGTCAAGAGATCAATTAAATTCTACATTGGAGAAAAGAAAAGGATTACTCACTCATAAATTGAGTGAGCATCCACAAATAAGAAGAAGAGAACTTATCTATGGATGAGGAAGAGAAGGGGGCGGCAGCTCCTATGTTTTTCTCCTTCAAATCTTCAACTAAACAATATATCTTATGAGAATAAAAATTACATTCAAAATCTAGACCTAAGGTGGCTATTTATAGTGGAAGAATATAGGTAGGGCGGTTTAGGGCTGAGTTAGACTCCAAGTTGGATTAGATGTCTTCTTAGAGTAGAATCCAAGTCAAAATAGGATTCTGGAATTTTCTGGATTTCTGCAGAAACTTCGACTTGCGATTTTAGCTTGAAAACAGCAGAATTGGGCTTCGAACTTCAAAGGAAAGTTGTAGATCTCGGAGTTAGCTTTCCAACGAGTACTCATGGGCTTAAAACGGACATCTGAGAAGAAAGTTATGGCCTTTCTACTGAAACTGCACCATTTCCTACTCCAAATAGGACTAGTTACAGGAAATTACGGGATTTGGATATTCCCTTGGATATTAAGCCTATAAATTGAGATTTTAATTCCAATTATGGACTTATATGGACTGAATATAATCCCATATAAATTATACCAAAATCCTTAACTTTCGGGCTTCTTCTGGGCTTGGCTTCAATCCTTTGCAAATAAGCTCCAATCTTCAATTTTTGCTCCTTGAAATAATTCTTCAATGATCTTCAAATCTTCAAATTATCTTCAAGAAATCTTCAAAACACAAAATTCGCATCTCCAAATCTATACTCAAAATTACTTTGCTCATATCTGTGTAAAAAGTCATCAAAATATCTCCAAAAGTAGTGAAAATTAACAATTTCCAATTTCTCATCTCATAAAGATTAAAAACACAAATATCACCAAAATAAAGCAAATTAGAGCATAAATAGATCCAAAATCATAATAAAATAGCCATAAAAATAGGGTTGTTTTTGTCTCAATCATATTTTCCCCCACACTTGAATTTTGCTAGTCCCTTAGCAAAATCAATGTAAGTTTATTAAAAATAAATTTTCAAAAGATCAATTTGAATTCACACATATATCAAGGAATCAATCTAATCATGAAACCAAAATAACTAAGAACATTAACAATACTTGATCTAAAGATCAATAAACAACAAGCATTATCATTCTTAAGTAGCCATAATCAAAGTAGCTCAAATCACTCACCATTCTTCACTCTTATAACTACTTCTTCCAATAAGCTTACATCTTCATCTATCTCTCCATTACTCAAAAGATTACACATTATAAATAAATCAAAGGATTCATGTGGGTTATAATAGTTTTTCAAAGGTAATTGATTTTAGAAAACTGAGGTTACTAACCTCTGAAGTGTTCATATTTAGGGGTTACTAACACCCTTTATTTCTATTATTTTGAGGCTACTAGCACTCTAGAGGGACAATATTTCTACCATTCCATGCCTTTTATCCTCTTCCCAAGGGTTACTAACTCCTTTTGTTTAAAGAGAAGAGTGACAACAATGGAACTTTTCAAATTTTTAAATTTTAAGACAGAAGATATCTCTACTCCTCTTGCATGAAAACACTTCTTTTTAGAAAATAATTTTTTTTAATTACCCTTTATATAGATAGTCCCCCACACTTATTCTTGACACATTCATAGCATGCTTTCTTAATTGTAACTTCAATCAAGATTCAACACAAGTTCTAGAAATAGATAATCATAAAAGCAATGAATAATAAGATCATATCACAAACTTCAATTATACCTAATTCTAAAAAATCAAAACTTCTTGCTATAAATCAATCAATGAATAAAGCATGACTAAAAATTCTAAGCATTCATCAATCATGATCAAATAAATAACTCAATATATGCATGAAAAATCAAATAGTTTGAAAAATCATCAAATTTTTAGTACTTCAAAAATCAATTTTTTCGAAAAATTTTCAAAAATTGGGGAATAAAAGATCAATCCATCAACAATCAAATTGTAATCCTAGGTTCTCATGCAACTCATGCAAAAACTATCATATGACTCAATTATCAAATAATAACCCTATCAAGTATTCACCCCCCCCCCCCCCCCACACTTAAAATTCACATTGTCCTCAATGGAAAAGCAATCAAGAAATCAAAGCATGCGAAATAGCTTACCAAAAATAAAGAGTTAAGGTTCATGAAAACATACCTAGACGGCTTTGATGAAGAGAATTGCTCAAAAAGACAATAAAAATTAAAGTGATAGGAAAATAAAACTAGATAGTTTATTAATGAAACTTGAAAAATAAAGACATAAGATAAAGGAAAATTAAAGATAAAGCATAAACTTAAATAACTAATCTTAAGATGTTTAAAAATAAAAACCGAAATCTAGAAAACATAAACTTAAAATTAAAAACCTAATTCTAAACCTAAATTGGTTTTATAGCCTTCTCCAATAAATTGAAGAGGTTATCCAAATTTCCAATTATATTATCAAAATCCTCTCTTAAACTAGCAACTTGATCATTAATATCCTTGAATTGAACCAAGAAAGGATGAATTTCTTCCTTATTTTCCTTCTCTTCATTCACCTCCTCTTCCTCTTCTTTATTCTCATCACTAGAAGCATCATTGGATTCAGAATCCGAAGCAATAATTATGACATTATCTTCACCTTGTCCTTCCTCTTGCAATGGATCCTTTGGTCCAATTGGAGTGGATGATTTCTCCTTCAATTCTTCCAAAGTAAAAACAGTAGCAATTGGTGCAATCCTTGGTTTATTAGATGAAGAAGCATGATAAGGATCTTCTAACCTTTGAGGAAAAGGGGCACATCGCATAGGAGGTCTATAGGGTGGCCTATAGGGCTTGGTGCAATACCCATCAATCCTTGGCATAGGTAAAGGCTTGTTCCAAGAGGAAACTTGAGGTCTAATCCTTCCATTGAAATTCCTTGGTTGAGAAAACCGATTTCCATAGGGGTGGAATCGTTTTTCAAACTCCTTTTCAGCTCTTTCCTTTGATCTCATAACAACTTCATGTGACTTACTAGCTTTGTCCCAAAGAAATTGATGAATCATCCTAACTTTGAATCCGGGCTTAGCTTCAACATCTTCCTTAGGTAGCAACAATATCATGCTCAAGAGTTCATGGCAATCTTGACGAAGAAAACTTCCTTGAAATTTTGAACCAAATTGAGAAACTCCAGCTTGATAAAATTGCCTCCTAAAATTCTTGAATTGAACTTCAAAATTCATGGAAGTAATTGCTAGTATCATCGACATCTTCAAGTGGGATGGAAGAAGAATCGGGCTTGCTTTGCTTGTTGTTGATGAATAGTCGACTTGACCTTCTTGTCGACTTGCTTCCTTAAGTCGATGATGATGATTTCTTCCTCCTAAATTCTTACTCTAGTCGACTTTTGCTAATAGCTATAACCGAAACTTTGCTTCTCAAATTTTTACTTCTTGCGTTGATGAATAAAGAGGAGTGGTAGAGTGCCTTTATATAGTGATCAAGTCCTAAGTCTAAGAGGTTTTAGTTAGAGTAAAAAGTAAGAAAACATACCTTGTTTAGGAACACATTACTCCTAGGTTGGCATGGACTTGGCGCGACATCTCCTAGGTTGGCCGGGACATGGCCTGGTCTGGGGCAAATCAAAGCCAAGCAGGGCCTGGCTGTGGCACGGACTGGGGTGCGCGCTGCTGCTGCTGGTGCTGCCTCGGTCTGACCTTGGTCTGGTGCTAGCCGAGTCATGGCCTGGGCAATGCGCGGCTGTGGCTTGGTTATCCGGGATGGAGCGCGGCATAGCCAAGGAGTGGCCTGGGCTGGAACGAACTGCTGTATGGCTTGGGTTAGGGCACGAGACATGGCCTGGCTTGGTAACGATGCTGCCGAGCTTGGGGGAGGCGCGGCATGGCTCGGTTGGTGCATGGTGCGGTAATGCTGAGCCATTACCAGCCATGCATGGTAGCTGCCTCGGTGTTAGCCGAGCAGTGGCATGAAGATGGCACAGTAATGCCGAGCCATGGCCGGCCATGCTTAGCCTACTAACCGAGCTACAACCGGTTATGCATGGTCTAAGGCTTAATGCTTGGTACTTCTTACTCCTTGGATAAATTCTCTCCAATTTAATGAAGAAAATTCATAAAATCTAAAACTAAAAATTAAAATTAAAATTGGGTTGCCTCCCAACAAGAGCTTGTTTAAAGTCATTAGCTTAACTTTCTCTTTCTTTAAATTCTTAAGTTGGAAGATAAATTGGTTCTTCCAACTCAATTTCTTCAATCAAATCTACTGATAATGGCTCAAAGAAAGGCTTAAGTCTTTGTCCACTGACCTTGTGCTGAGTTTTCTTAGTTGGGCTATAAATATCCACGGACCCATTAGGATATACTTTCACAACTTCAAAAGGACCACCCCATCTTGATTTTAATTTTCCAGGGAATCCTTTTATTGAGCTTGTGAATAACAAAACCTTTTGACCTTCATGGAATGTTCTCCTTCATATCCTTTGATCATGTAAGGCTTTTGTCTTTTCCTTATAAATCCTTGAATTCTCATAGGCTTCATTCCTTATTTCTTCAAGCTCTTGTAATTGTAACATCCTTTGAATTCCAGCTTTGTCAAAGTTAAGATTGCTTTGCTTAACTGCCCACCATGCTCTGTGTTCTATCTCCACAGCCAGATGGCATGGCTTTCCAAACACAATTCTATATGGGGACATACCTAGAGGTGTCTTATAAGCTGTACGATAGGCCCATAAAGCATCTCCTAGTCGCATACTCCAATCTTTTCTTTGAACATTGACTGTTTTTTCCAAAATTAGCTTTACTTCCCGATTGGATATTTCAGCTTGACCACTGGTATGAGGGTGATATGCAGTAGATACCCTATGACTAACTCCATATTTTTCAACCAGTGATTGTACAATCTTGTTGCAAAAGTGAGTTCCACGATCACTAATGAGGGCTCTTGGAATCCCAAATCTATAAAGAATGTTATTCTTTATAAATTTGACTACTGTCTTTGCATCATCCTTCTCCGTAGCTACAGCTTCTACCCATTTAGAAACATATTCCACAGCTAAAAGGATGTAATTATTCTTATCTGATGGAGGAAAAGGTCCCATGAAATCAATTCCCCATATATCGAAGATTTCAACAACGACTATAGGAGATTGAATCATCTGGTTTCTTTTCGATATACTTCCAACTTTCTGACAGCGTGGACAAGTCTTGCAATCTTCATAAGAGTCTTTGAAGAGTGTAGGCCAATAGAATCCACAATCCAAAATCTTTCTTGAGGTCTTCTTATGTCCAGAGTGGCCAACACATTTAGAGCTATGGCAGAACTTCAGAACTGATTGGACTTCATGATCTGGAATACATCTTCTCATGACTTGATCAGATCCATGTCTCCATAGATATGGATCATCCCATAAGTAATACTTGGCATCACTTATGACCTTCAATTTCTTCCACTTGCTAAGATCTGGAGGTAGGCGACGAGCAACTAAGTAGTTAACTATATCAGCATACCAAGGAACTTGAAAAACGGATAAGAGGTCTTCAAAGGGTAGTGCTTCATTGATTGCAGTTTCTTCTTCCTTGCTTTCAATTCTACTTAGGTGATCAGCAACGACGTTTTTTGCTCCTTTCTTATCCCTTATTTCTATATCAAATTCTTGAAATAACAAAAGTCATCGCATAAGCCTAGCTTTTGTTTCTTTCTTTGACATAAGATATCTCAAAGCAGCATGATCGGAGTAGATTATCACTTTAGATCCCAAGATGTATGGTCGAAACTTCTCCAAAGCAAAGACAACGGCAAGCATCTCTTTTTCTGTGGTGGTGTAGTTCTTCTGAGCAGCATCAAAAGTTCTTGAAGCATAATAGATAACATGAGGTACCTTGTCAACTCTCTGACCTAGGACTGCTCCAATAGCGGTGTCACTTGCATCACACATGATTTCGAACGGTAGTTTCCAATCAGGTGGCTTCACAATTGGAGTGGTGGTGAGGGCAGTCTTCAGTTTGTCAAATGCTTCCTTGCAATCATCTCCAAACTCGAACTCTACATCTTTCTGAAGTAATTGATCGTGTCGTCAGCAATCATAAAATAATCCCCACAAAACCTAACTGAGTAGATAGGGCAAGTAGGGGTCGAATCCCACAGAGAAGGGTGAAGAACTTTCTTCCCAAGAACAAATCTTTTCCAAAAATTAGTTTTGAAACAAAAAACAAGGGATTTTAAGAAAACAATGTAAGCTAAAATAAAGCAAAGTAAATTAAATCTAAATCTATAACAAATTATAAAGAAAACAAAAATTAAAAGGCATACTTCTTCTCCAATGGTATGAATCAATCAATTTAACTATGGATCCTTGATTTAAAAGATGAATTCAATACTTTGTCCTCTAAGATACTGGTCTGAGCGAACCTAACATGTATATTAGATAAAGTGCCGACTAAGACTAAGTTATCCCTTTTATTCCTTCAGTAATCAATTACCGTTCTAGGGCTTAAAGACCACTTAAGAATAACGCATTAAGAACAATTAATTTTTCACACATGCATACAAAAGTAAAACCAGGCACCAAGCAATTTCTCGGTCAGTGGTAAGTTTGTCCCATTAGGCTGCGGCTAAGCATACCTAATTTGTTACCAAATAGTCAAACTCAAGAACTAACCCTATTGTTTGACATAACTATAGATCTATCAAACTATTTCATTAGCCGCGGCTCTAACTACGTAATTATCAAGATCATAAAATAAAACAGAGACTCGCCTACTACCTAGCAAAAACTAATATCAAATTATAAGCACAGAAATCTCACCATAATCAATTGATTGAGTTCACCAAAGGATAAGAAGTATTTTTGGGAAAATCCATGAGAGGCTTAAGAAAACTTACAGAACTTGAAGGCAAAATCCTCCCTTGACAGCACAAGGGATATCGCACCCCTCTTCAAGAAGAAGGGGTGTCGACACCCTTAACCTAAAACTAGAGAAAAAGAACTAGAATATTTTCTAAGAAAAAGATGAAAGAGAATTGTGTATGAATGTGATTGGTGTTACAGGAGGTGGCTTTATATAGGGGAAAAATAACCTAAAGACTCCTATTAGACTTAGGAAAAGAGGCTAGGACGTTCTAGGGGCTGACTTAGTCTCCAAGTTGGATTAGATGTCATCCTAGAGTAGAATCCAAGTCAAAATAGGATTCTGGAATTTTCTGGATTTCTGCAGAAACTTCACCTACAGATTTGGGCTTGAAAACGAAAGAATTGGGCTTTGGACTTCAAAAGAAAGTTGTAGATCTCGGAATTAGCTTTCCAACGGCTACTCACGGCCCTAAAACGGACATCTGAGGAGAAAGTTATCGCATTTTTACCGAGACTGCGCTGAATCCTAGTCCAAATAGGACTAGTTACGGGAAATTACGGGATTTGGATATCTCCTTGGATATAGGTGGCACAAATTGGGATTTTAACTACAATTGTGACCTTATATGGGCTGAGTATTTTCCCATATAAAATATCCAAAAATCCTTAACTTTCGGGCTTCTTCTGGACTTGGCTTCAATCCTTTGCAATTAAGCTCCAAATCTTCAATTCTTGCTTCTTGAAATATTTCTTCATTGGTCTTCAAATCTCCAAATTATCTTCAAACACGAACTTCGAATCTCCAAATCTTCACTCCAAGTTGCTAAGTCCATATTTGTGCAAAAAGTCATCAATTTAGCTCCAAAAAGAGTGAAAAACAATAAGTTTCCACTTTTCTTCTCTTCAAGACCTAAAAACACAAATACTTGCAAAATAGGGTTAAATTCCACATAAAAATACCAAAAAGTTTAGGAAAATGATCATAAAAATAGGGTTGTTTTTGGCTCGATCAGTAATATACACATTGGTGCTGAGATCTTTGAAAAATCCTTGATAAATTTTCTGTAGAATCCAGCATGGCCTAAGAATGAACGGATATCTTTGACACATGTTGGATAAGGCAGGTTCTAGACAATATTGACCTTGGCTTTGTCGACTTGCATCCCCTCTTTGGATACTACATGGCCTAGAACAATGCCTTGTTCTACCATGAAGTGACACTTTTACGCATTCAATACCAATTTGGTTTCAACGCACCTTTTCAAGATGAGATCTAGATTATTAAGGCAATGATTGAAGTTATTTCCATAGACTGTGAAATCATCCATGAATACTTCCATCTTATCCCCCACATAATCTTGAAATATACTCATCATACACCTTTGAAAAGTTGCAGGTGCATTGCATAAACCAAAAGGCATTCTTGTGTAGGCATATGTACCAAAAGGACATATAAAGGTGGCCTTCTCTTGATCTTCAGGTGCAATTGGAATCTGAAAGTATCCAGAATACCCATCCAGAAAACAATAGTAGGATTTGCAGGCTAATCTCTCCAACATCTGGTCTATGAACGGCAGTGGAAAGTGGTTCTTCCTCGTGGCAGAGTTCAGCTTTCTGTAGTCGATGCACACTCTCCATCCATTCTGCAGTCTTTGAGGAACGAGCTCTCCTTCCTTGTTTTCTACGACGGTGAATCCAGACTTCTTTGGAACTACTTGGACAGGGCTGACCCACTTACTATTTGATATAGCATAAATAAGACCAGCTCCATGTAATTTGAGAACTTCTTTTTTGACAACTTCAGCGAGGTTTGGATTCAGTCTTCTTTGTGGCTGTCGAACGGCTACTACATCATCTTCAAGTCGAATCCTATGCATGCATATAGTAGGACTGATTCCTTTGATATCAGCTACGGTCCATCCAATGGCTTCCTTGTACTCCTTCAAAACTCTGATTAGTTGTTCTTCTTGTAAATCATTCAATTTACTTGAAATAACAACAGGCAGGGTATCTTTATCTCCAAGGAAAACATGCTTCAGGCCTTCAGGAAGTGGTTTCAGCTTGACTTCAGGTGGTTGAATGATGGATGGTAAAGGCTTAGGCGTCGGCTCCAATTGGACATAGGAAACCGATTCCTTTTCTTCAACAGCAAGAAGTGTCTCCAAATCTCTGATGGTTTCCACTACATCTTCAGGCGTCAGGACTTCTGCTTCCTTCATTTCTTCTTCATCCAGATTCTTTGTAAGGACCAATTCAAGTTCATCTTCATGGTGAAGCGATTGTACTTCTTTAGTAGCAGGCATCAATTGTGTCAATAGCAAAGATAGAATGGATCTCAGCAGGGGCTTTCATGGCTTCATTAGCATTGAATGTAATTGGCTTCCCATCAAATTCCATGCTGATTATTCCATCTTGTGCATTGAACTTCATCCTTGCTAATGTTAGAAACGGTCTTCCTAACAGCAGTGGCAATTGAGGTAGATAGAGATCATCTTTACTCATCTTCAGGACATAGAAGTCTGCCGGAAAAGCAAAATCTCCTATTTGCACTAAAACATCCTCAACTAAACCTTCAGGTTTATGGTTAGTTCTATCAGCAAATTGGATAGTAAGATCAGTTTCAAGCAGAGGTTCTATTCCTAATTGCTTATAGACAGAATAAGGCATGATATTAATTAAAGAACCATATTCACACATGGCATTGTCCACCTTATTCTTTCCTATATTAGCATGGAATAGAAAAAGATCCTAAGTCATAGCATTTATGTCGCAATTTTCTTTAGTATGCAGCAGATATATTCTCATTCATAAAAGCATATTTTTCAGCATGCTTTCTTTTATTGATACATAATTCTTTGAGAAAAGAAGCACACCTTGGTACTTTGACCATCTCATTTACCATTGGAATGTTTACCTCTAGTTTCCGGAGTGAATTAAGTTGTTGTGCAAACCTTTGAGGGAATGGTAGTGGATCATGCTTAGCTCGCATCTCCTCCATCCATTTGTCTTCTGATTGAATTTGATCAGCTTTTGGTGGTGCAGCAGGTAAGTTGCTCTTTGTTGTGGTCTCCTCATCTCCTTGCATTGGTTCATCAGACACATCAGGGAAAACAAATGCTGGTGGTGAAGATATCGCAGGTGGGGCTAAAACATCAGGCAATTCCATCTTTTGTGCACACCAATGTTGAGTTTCTTCAATAGCATTAATTCCCGCTTGCGTATTAGTGCAACCTAGATTTGAATACAAGTGTGTTTGATGGTTTTGGTGTTGTTTCTCTACTTGATTCAAAACTAGTTGTTGAACTAAATTGGTCAAGGAAGTAATGGCCGAATTGACTTTATCAAAACGATCATTGATCCCTTGAAGAAATTCTGATTTAGGCTCCTTTGCTGATGAATTTGTTGTACTGAATTGATGGATGTTTTCTGTCATGGTGTTGAGCAGCTTCCTTGATTCCTCCAGTGTTTTGAGTGTAAAGCTTCCTCCACTTGCAGAATCAATATACATTCGATCGTCATAGAGTAATCCATCATAGAAATTTTGGATCAAAAGTGCTTCACTCAGGTTGTGGTAAGGGCAGCTTGCACAAATCTCGTTGTATCTTTCCCAGTATTGATGCCACTTCTCGCGACGTTCTTGTTGACAAGAAGTGATTTTCTTTCTGACATCTGCACGCTTTGCTTCAGGGAAAAACTTGCTCAAAAATATTGCCTCCATTTTCTTCCAAGAATTTATGGATTTTGATGGCAGACTTATGAACCAGTTTCTCGCTTTTCCTTCTAATGTCAAAGGAAAAATTCGAAGTCTTGCTTCCTCTTGAGGTATCCCGGTGATGGCAGCACAGTTGATAAAGAAGTTATTTAGATGTTCATGAGGATTCTTATGAAATTCTCCTTGGAAAGTAGGCATCTTATGGATTACTGCTGACGGCAATTTGCAAGTCATATCCAAAGTAGGATAATCAATGTAAAGTGGCGGCATCTCACTGTTGAAGTTCAGCTCCCGTAACGTTTGTGGTTGCACCATTGGATCTTTTCTGCAAAACAAAGATGATCAAGTGCAAATCTAATAGAAAAGAAAAAGAAAAAGAAAATAAAACACAATTTACCTAGCAACGGTGCCAAAATTATGACCGTGTCGTCAATGACCATAAAATAAATATCCCAACAATTACTAACTAAGAATAGCTAGGGCAAGTAGGGGTCGAACCCACAGAGAAATTGGTTATTATTCTTTTTCTTAAAATAAAATAAAATAGAGAATTTTGGAAAAGAGTTTAAAATTAAATCTAACAAACTACAAAATTAACTAAGAAAGCAATCAAGAAAATTAAAGAAAACAATTAATTAAAAAGCAGAGAATAAATTGAGAAAAACAATTAGAGAAAACCCTCCAACATAGAATTAATCTCCCTCTTGACATAAATAACATGGATCATTGATATCTAATAATTATGAAAACCTTGGATAGCTTGGTGATTTAAATCTTAAATTACCTCAATTAGATAAATTTACCGTTCTAGGGCTTAATCTAACCCTTTTACTCTTTCAACAATCAATTACCGTTCTAGGCCTTAAAGATTGTTTAGGAATAAAGCATTAAGTTCAAGTATTTTATAAACAAGTACAACAAGCAATTTCTTACCCATTGATTCTTATCTCTCTTGGAAGGAGGTCTAACTCTCATCCAATTGCTACATATAATTAAATCTGAGGTTCTAATTCTAGATCTAATCTAGCTAATGTTAACCTAATTTATCAAGGCAGTGTCGACTCCAACCCATCAAAACAAGCAACATAGGATTAAAACAGAGATCTAAGAAATACCCTAAACAATTCTCATATATAAGCACAAAATCTCACCATGATAATAGTCAAGAGATCAATTAAATTCTACATTGGAGAAAAGAAAAGGATTACTCACTCATAAATTGAGTGAGCATCCACAAATAAGAAGAAGAGAACTTATCTATGGATGAGGAAGAGAAGGGGGCGGCGGCTCCTAGGTTTTTCTCCTCCAAATCTTCAACTAAACAATATATCTTACGAGAATAAAAATTACATTCAAAATCTAGACCTAAGGTGGCTATTTATAGTGGAAGAATATAGGTAGGGCGGTTTTGGGCTGACTTAGACTCCAAGTTGGATTAGATGTCTTCTTAGAGTAGAATCCAAGTCAAAATAGGATTCTGGAATTTTCTGGATTTCTGCAGAAACTTCGACTTGATATTCGGGCCTGAAAACAGCAGAATTGGGCTTCGGACTTCAAAGGAAAGTTGTAGATCTCGGAGTTAGCTTTCCAACGAGTACTCATGGGCTTAAAACGGACATCTGAGCAGAAAGTTATGGTCTTTCTACCGAGACTGCGTCATTTCCTACTCCAAATAGGACTAGTTACGGAAAATTACGGGATTTGGATATTCCCTTGGATATTAAGCCTATAAATTGGGAATTTAATTCCAATTATGGACTTATATGGATTGAATATAATTCCATATAAATTATCCAAAAATCCTTAACTTCCGGGCTTCTTCTGGGCTTGGCTTCAATCCTTTGCAAATAAGCTCCAATCTTCAATTCTTGCTCCTTGAAATAATTCTTCAATGATCTTCAAATCTTCAAATTATCTTCAAGAAATCTTCAAAACACGAACTTCGCATCTCCAAATCTATACTCAAAATTACTTTGCTCATATTTGTGTAAAAAGTTATCAAAATAGCTCCAAAAGTAGTGAAAATTAACAATTTCCAATTTCTCATCTCATAAAGATTAAAAACACAAATATCACCAAAATAAAGCAAATTAGAGCATAAATAGATCCAAAATCATAATAAAATAGCCATAAAAATAGGGTTGTTTTTTACTCGATCAGGTACCTAAAATAAATGAAATGTTGATTAGAATATTACATACATAATTATCTAATCTGAATGTCTTAGATAAATGGTTTCAGGTACAGTACATATTCAAGTTACATAATGGACTGGACACTAATTTTATGCAATATTATGACTTATAATCAATGCAAATACACATTGATAATAAAACATGAATGGTAAGGAGTGAAAATAATAGAGATTTTTCACCCAAAAAAAAAAGAAAACAACTGAGATATGAAAATATTAAAAATAAGATGCTCGTTTTTTGTTTTTTTAATAAAGAAAAAAAGACTGGCCAAAAAAATAAAGAAAAAGGAGAAATATTTTTAAATTAAGAGTTAATACTAGATAATAGTGACCTAAAAAGTATATTGTTTTATGAAATTGGTTAATAAAATAAATTAACAGTATTACATGAATTAAACTGTTTGTAAACTTTTGAAATTTAATTTAATGAGTCAGAGGAAAGGACTTTAGTTTACACTACGTGCATTAACCTTGATATAAAGGAAAAATACTTAACTTATGTTTAATATATAACAAGAGGGCTACTCCGCGCTAGCGCTGCGGAGAGATTTTCATTATAATCTGTTTGTTATAGTCACAATAATTTGTAAGAAATGATATGCATTGAGAGGAACAAAAGCTTCTTACAGGCCTCTCAAAACAACAAACAAATTATGAAAAAAAAAAGAATATATATTCAGCTTATGAGCTTAAAGTGATTGATGAGTTGCATATAGCAGTGCCTTATTATAGCACTTATAACATAATTTGATCTTTTCTTTTTATGATCTGATTTGCCACACATAAATTCATAGAATAGAACAACAACACCAACCTAAAAAATTACTTCAATGCCAAATATATGTTTGATTGGCTTTCTCATTATCATAAGCTCACATATTATTGAGAACCCTTGACCCTTTTCCACTAACTAAACGTGGCTTAAAAAATTCCAATTTAATAAGCAAAAGCACTCTTTTCACCTTTGTATGATTTCTTTTCCCTTTTCTATTGACATAATCACATGAGACCCTAGGATCCATATTGTATACTACTATACAATTGACTTTTAAATGAGTGCTAACAACCAACAATAATTTCAATAAGAATTTGGTTAGGAATAATCAATTTACTGAGTGGTGATGGTGACCACTTCCAAAAAAATAAATAACCAATCAACATTTATTTATTTTAAATAGCCAAACTTCAATTGTTCAAAATCTGGAGTGCTAAAGCACAGTGGTAACTATTATCAAAGTGGAAGAAACATACACCCTAAGCCCTACAGT
>AWWV01013563.1:0-33839 GCA_001974805.1 Corchorus capsularis | reverse complement strand
ATCTAATGCGGTTGAAATGACTCCAAATAAATTTAGGAGTAATCTACATTAATCTGCATGAAAATGAAAGAATAATTATAAGTATACGACAATGCTGGCAAGCCTATTGCTCAATGATTAAAAAGTCTTTAAACTTATCTAAAACAAAAGTCTTTAAACTTACATGTTTAGCAAGTTCTTTGGCTTTCTCATCGTTAAAACCTGAAGTGGCCAGGATCTTGTGGCCTGCTGATTCTTTTTCAGACCAAATACCCAGCAGCAAGATCACTTGTTATTTCCCCACCTTCACCTGCAATCGGCACAATGATCTCAGTTAGATATGAAGGTGTAATAGTTCAAGATATCAGAAAAAAGATCTACATTATGGAGTACTTATATTAGTTTTGGAACATTGAATCTTATTATTTGTGGAATTAAATAGATTCAGTGGTTATTTTTCTTGTGCCTGTTATAAAATGTTTGAAACAACAGCAATAATGGATTATGATGAAGATAAACTAAAAGCTCTGGATGAAATTCCAAGCGTTTTCCTCAAAATGCAATGAATCTATAATTATTTTTTTGATAGTTCATGTAAAGAAGTAGAGAATAAATAGGTATCTATTAATTATTAAACAATCCATGGAAAAAATTCTACATAAATTCATATTATAATCTGTATTTATTCTTGATTTCAACCAAAAACATTTATATATAGTTTTTTTATTTTGAGTTTATAGAAGTAAATGATATGTATATGTTTTGAGGAAATAAGAATACAGGCGCAAAATTTTAAGAGTATATATATATATATATATAGACACACACATATATGATGAGTGATGACACGGTTCTCATGATTTAATTACATGAAAGTAATACTAATATAATACTGTTATTCTTATTATGATCATCAATCTCGCCAATCTGTAAAAAAATATCTATATCTATATAGTATAGAAGTAAGAGTTCCAATAGTGCAAGAATTGTTGTTTAAAGAAAGATTTAGTTATTAATGTCAAAAAAAAAAAGAAAGATTTAGTTATGAATTAGAAGGAAACTGATCTATTGTATTTATACCGTTGCCATAGTATTGAGATGAAAGTCTTTATCATTCGATTATTGTAAGATGTAAATTCTTTGCATAATAATGAGATTAAGTGAAAAAATTTAGTCACAATTTTATTCAACTTTTGTTTCAAGAGGTAATCGTTTCAGTAATTTTCCTCTGACGTCATTATTTGTTTTGAAAATTTTCATTATTTCTTCTTTCTTTTTTTTTGTCAGTTGACCATATACAAATTCTCAGCATAGTGAAGAAACTTAGTCACAATTATTATATTCATGTTTTGTTCTAAGAATTGATTCGAGGAATTTACTCATACGTGGTTATTTGATTTGAAATTTTTGGTATTTCTTCACATATTTTTTTCTCAAATTATCATGAAAGATTTTTTTTTTCATTTCATTTTTGATATTTGTGGCCAAGATGTTTCTATGAGAGAAACATTGAACAACCAAACAGCATTAATTAGTTTAAAATCAGACATTTATTTAGTTTAAACAGGAGATTACTATAATCACCTTGGCTGAAAAAGACATAAAACATTTAAAAGATGAGGACAATAAAGTAAAAAACCATGAGGCTAAATGACGAAAACGGGGCGATTAGCTCTTTCCTGGTTAAAAGTTGAAAGGGGTCGTTAGTCTTTTCCAGAGTGTATAAAATTAATATGTAGTATATATATATATATATATAATTGAAGAATATCATACCTTCATTTTCCTCTTGAAAGACTTCTTGTATGGAATTGAAAAATCTTGCACTTTCTTCTGTTGCATGAGTTCTATCTTCATTGTTTAGAAGTTTTCTGATGTTTCGATGCCAACCAATCTCAACTTTTGGAAATAAAAATAATGGATACTATAGAGGATCATAGCAGGCATAATAAGGTTGTATTCTTTGGCAACTCCCTGAATGTGCATGAACTTCAATATCTCGTTTAGATGGAACATTCGGGGTTGTTGCCTTCAACCAATATAGCAGCTATACCTGCTCAGCTCATGGACGCTATTTTAAACTCTCTGATCGACATTAGCATTTTGAGCAATATGAATCTTCAAATTCTCAAATAATGAAAAATCTCTTAATGTTCAAAAAACTTGGGCATAAGGCTTTCCTTCCATAACTTCCATAACTTTCATTATTACTTTTATGATTTCTTCATTTAGGTTGGCGTCTTGTAGTATTCTAATCCTGTTTTCAAACTCATGGTCAGTATCAAAGGAATACAGTTGGAAATAATGAGGTTTGTCTGCTTCAGGAATTAATGATGAAAGATCATGATTTATTTGCCCTTAAGCTTTGAACGTGTAGTTATCATTCCTTGAAGAATCAAGTTCTTTATCCAAATGAACTCCAAAAGATGTGAATGAGAATACACTATTATATGCCCTTAAATTCTTTTGAAATACCAAAGCGTAATTCGATTGAGATGTAAGTAGATTATACAACTCATTTGGATATTGAATTACAGCTAGCTTAACTTTCCCATCACGACAACAAAAGCAAGGTGGCTCATATTGAAATCTTTTAGCGCCACAATGAATGCAAGAAGGAACTAAATCTAGCTCATGCACTGAACACAATGAAGGCTTGTATAATATTTTTCCTACAAAAGTAAAATGTAAAAGTTAAATTTAATTTAAATCTAAATGAAAAGAAAATTTATGAATCATTTATAATAATACAATTTATGTTTTAGATTTATGAAATTAGTAGTAACGTTCTTTTTCAAAAGGAGTAGATACATAACCAATCAATCATTCTTCTCTTATTTGGAACAACAACATTGTTTGGTTCTACCTCGAGATGCTTTAATTATCGTTCAATATAATTAAGAAATCCGTATCTAGGAGGTTGACCACTTTTTTTACCTGTAAAACATTCATAATATAAACCAAGATAAGTAACATAAAAAAATAAAATCTTAAAAATGGTGAAGAAAGCCTAACATTGTGAAGTAGTGTTGTTGCACGATGATGAATTAGTTATTTTATTTGTTGTAATGGAAGACACTACTTCACAATTCTCCACTGCATTGTTAAAAAAAATATAAAAATACTTGATAAATAGAAAATAAAATTCACTGCACATAAATTGCTAGAAAGTAAAATAGTTTAGAAAAGAGGAGATATCTACTGGGCAGCAATTTTTGCACCTGTTAATGCTAAAAGAGCTAGCATAGCCACTGGATATGTACTGAAGTGGACCTGGCCTGATGAAGGCTGTAGCTTACTTCTGTATCTAGCGTCATTAGTGTACGAGACTCTGCTTGCTATGTAGACTTTATCGCTTACTGAAGTAGAAGTTTATATAGTGCTTTTCCTTAACTTCACTTGAAAGATATTTTTCTCCATATAGTTATACAAAATTCTCGATTGATATATTTTTATGTACTAAATTTTATAATGCTCTAGCCAAAAAAAAATATTTTGTAATGCATAAAGGAATAAATTAGTTTAAGATGCAAGATTATTACCTTACTTCTCCAACTTCAAGTCGTTCACTCCAAAAAATCAAACCAGCTTCCAACTCAAAAGAAGATAAAAAAAAAGACTAAACAATAATAATTGAATAAGATTATAAATGAATGGTTTAAATAGTGACTTGATCCTGTTAAGATTAAGATATTAATTTTTCTTCTAAATAAAATATGATTTTTTATAAATCCTTTAGAGGTTACAGAAATCTTATCTCTAGAGGTATGGATATTTCACAAGTTTGTGAGGTGTGTGGGGAACAGGAGACATCGTTCTTCCATGTTTTCTTTAGATGTAAATTTAGTAAGATGGTTTGGCGTGAGGCTTGTCCTTGAGTTTCTCCTACTCTCGCTCAATGGGATTTGAATGGTGATTTCTGGGAAGTTTTCTTGGCCAAAGCAGTTTCTATCGGGCAGTTTGACAAGGTTTTAATTATTTTATGGCTCATTTGGAATAATAGAAATAGAGCCTTGTATGACCTTGCTTCTTCGTCTCCTATAGCTCTTCAATTCTCATCTTCCTTTATTTTGGAGCTGCTTGATTTAGTACAGAGAAGGACACCAAAGGCCTTGGGGTCTCCTATTAGGCAGCTGGTTTGGACCCCCCCCCCCTCCCAATGGGTATTTACAAGGTGAACACTGATGCCTCGTTTTGCAGCAGCACAAGGGTTGCAGGACTGGGTGTTGTGATCAGAGATAGTGTTAGGAGGGTCATTGTTAGTGCCTCTCGATGTCTTAATCTAATTATTGATTCATTGTATGCTGAAGTCCGTGCCATTCTCTTTTGATTTGAGCTTGCAATTGAGAATGGAATTGAAGAATGCATTATTGAAAGTGATTCCATGTTGGCTATTAGTCAAATTAATAATAAGGATTCTAGTTTTTGGGAAGGGGGTCATCTTATAGATGAAATTAGAGAATTGGCTACTCTTTTTTATGTACGTATATTTCAATTTGTTCATAGGGAAGCCAATGTTGTAGCACATAATTTAGCCAATTCTCTGTAGGATTTTGTGCGGTGCGGGAATATTTCTCTCGGCGTATTGTAATCTCTTTTTTCAGATCTGAGGAAAGCGATTAATTGATCCAAAAAATAAAGAACAAAAATACATGCAAGAATAGAGACTTATCATTTTTGTTATGTAACTCCACTTGAATGGACGTGCCAGCATGGAAAGGTGAGTATAGTGATGGAAGGGTGTCAAGGTGATTGAGGGATAAGGTTGTTTGCTTCTTAAAACTTGGAAGAACAGAAATAAAAAATTTAGATGAATTGCTTATAAAAGAATGCATTATCAAATGTTTTAATTGTAATCATCTCTATACAGTTAAATTATATGTTTTACAATGTGTTCAAAATTGTTTATCTCACTTTCCCTCGTTGCTTTGTATTACTGGACACTCTTGGATCTCAAGCCATAATACAAGTTTTAAGAGAGTTTGGAGTTTTCACCTCTATTAATGCAGCTGCCCCCACTACTCTTTCAAGGGACAAATTTTTAGCATCCATTGAAAGTAGTAACTCATCAAAAGTTATTTCATCTATTCTTTTGCTTCAAGAAAGATTGGCAGAAAAAGAGAGCATCAGGCATTAGATTGGTTTGCAATTAATAAATAACGAGAGGGGTACCCCGCGCTTGCGCTACGGGGAATTTTTAATGTGGGTATACTTGTTTATACCTATTATTTGTTTTGCAAGTGTATACTTGTTTCCACACCTAGTAATGTAATATATATCATCTATAATATATCCTTAAAAAATAAATCCTTTAAAAAAATATATTCTTAAATATCCTTCAAAAATAAATCCTAGGGATGCAAGTGGGTAGTAATTAATAGGGTACTCGGCACTACCCAATTACCCGATTAAGTAGGGTTAGGATATTCTATAATCGGGTTAGGATAGGGTACGAATAGTAGTTTTAGTACTCGTGACGGATTCAAGTAGGGTTCGGGTAGTGACCTTAGGGTACCCACTACCCGAACCCGGTTATTAATTAATTATTTTAATATTATATTTTTATTTATATATTACATTTTTACTTAAAAATTACTCATAATCAATCTAATTAAAATTTGTTATTATCATATTAGTCAATTTTTATAGATTTTTTTTGCTCTGTAATTGTGAACGCGTTTTTGTGGGTTTAAATATAATAAATACGAGAGGGGTAGCTCGCGCTGGCACGTCGAGTGTTTTGAAATTTGAGTTGTTTAAAAGTTGATTTTATATGAATTGCCTTAATTTTGGTGTAGTTTAGTGTTGTTAAGGAGTAGGAATCGTTTGGTAATGTAAAGGAGTAGGAAAAGTTGAGTACCAAATTTTTAATGCAATATAAATTGATTGATATGAGTTATGCTCTATAGTGAGTAAAATTTAAAGAGGAAGTTTTAGGATGAATTTGATTCTGTTAAAAATAAAAGTTGGTTCCATATGAGCTGTTGTAGTTTGATATTGGCAATAAGGAGCAGGGTTAACCTTAAATAGTAGTAGTATATTAAAGGTAATAAGTTCAGCAATCCGGACAAAAAGCATTGGTATTTGTCAAAGCAAAAATTCATTCTTTATTGTAAATTTATTTCGACATTTTCTAACAATGCAAAATAAAAATTGTTAAAGTTATCCGTATTTATTCCAAATTGATAAACGCATGTAGTTATATATAGCATAATTCACAGCTCAATGCTTTGAATTGATACAAAATGTGCTTTAAATATTTGTTTTTTCAGTATTATACTGCACGATTTAGCGAAAACTATAGTTACAGAATTAAATAAACTGAAATATTTAAAACTGTAAAATAAACACATAAGGTGAAAGTCTTTCTTTTGTGGCTTTGCATTTTTTTTTTTTGTAACGTCTAAATCTGTAATGGAAATTGAAGAGTTTAAAATTTAGCTATGATGTAAGCATATTAAGGAGAATTCCTTACTACACCATAAGAAAGCTAACTCCAATTCTTAGACTTTAAAAAAGCCAAATTCTATCATTTTATCCAATTTGGAAATAAAAAAATTCACTTCGATTTGTACTGCAATTCTTCACTCAACATAAAATGCAAATAGTCTAATAACAATGATCAAACTCCAATCACATACAATCCAACTTAAATAAAATGTATTTCAACAAAACAGTGAAAGCAGTAAATTTAAATTTTGTTTCTCTTTAAAAAAGTGTGTTAATTAAAATCAAGAGAAAAGAATTGCTATATTAAAGATAAGATGAGAATAGATGGGTATTGAATAGTTAAAGGAATGAAACGTCCTGTTCTGTAATTAGATTTCAAGAATGAATTCTGGAAGACTTTATTATGAATAATTCCCAATGAACTAAAACAGTTCTCAAAAAATGGAATAACAACAATGAATATCTAAAGAGTTGATTTTATTTCGAGTTAATGGTTTGGTTTTATAACTCTTTTAATTAAGTGTTAATTAATGGTTTGTAAAAAATTACTAAAATGAGGCGATAAGGTCTCACCAGATTAAAAGTTGGAAGGACTGTTAAGTAATTTCACGTTGCTACAAAAATAATATGTAGTATATATGATTTATGAGGTTATAGAGAGATGGAATACGAATCGATTGAGTGTAACCACATGTGAGAAATGACTAAAGCGGGGCGATAAGGTCATCCCTGGTTAAAAGTTAGAAGAAGCATTTAGTAATTTCACCAGGTTACAAAAATAATATGTAGGATATATATATATATATATATATATATGTCTTACTCATGTCATGAATTCATATAACAATTACATACTAAGTCAAATCTTTGCAATGATGTGGCATATTTTGGTTGAAAAGATACGGAGTAGTTGATTCATCAGTTATGAAGAATTTGGTTCTATTGGCGTTTTAGCTTGATTTGTTTGCATTGGAATTCCTTGTTGAAAAAATTTTGATTTTGGCATATTTGCTTCATTTTTTTTTAAGTCAAATCTTCAAATTTTTAGAAAAAGTTTTCCGGTTAAAAAAATAAAAAATTAATGAAATATAATATTAATTAAAAAATTAATATTAATAAAGTATAATGACTAAAAAGAATATTGATTACAAAATTATTATACTATAATACTAAAGGTATTTTAGAAATTTCTCAATTAAGATTTTTGAGTTCATAATTTTATATAGAAGATAGTAAGATAAGATAAGATATTACCCAAGCAAAAACAAAGAAATTGGGATATTTGAAAAAAAAAATGAAAAACTAATTTTATTCCCTAACTATGAAGCCAACTATTGTGCTTATATATAACAGTTGAATTTATATATGGAATACAAAATGTTAAACTTGTTGATGCTCTAATAACACTTTAAATAGCGTTTGTTGAAGAAAAAAAAAAGGTAAGTTGCCAAACATGTCGAACGCAGATGAAGACCAAGAAGTTGGAAAGCTAGCCATCCGGCTAGAACGCGGGTTATTGGCACTACGTGTCTCCTCTTTATTAGTGTGACTAGGCGAGCTGTCTGCTTAGAATCACTAAAGCTGCTGAGTAATAATCTGCTGACATGGAGAGCTGCTTGCTTGAGCTTCATCTTCCAATCCTGTACAATGTAATGGCAAGGACACTCCTGTGCAATTTTATGGCAATTGGTTCGGCTGGTGGGTTTATTTCAATATGGAATGTTGATTTTTTCTCTTTTGAAATTGTGGTGCTTGAGCAGTGGTTTATCACTTGTGCTAGTTTTTTGGGGATTTATAGCTTCTGATGTGTGAATGTGCTAGTGGATTTCAAAGACATGTGTGTCATTCCTTGACTCCTCGGTGGTGTTTGCTATTTTCTTTGAAATTGGGAGAGCTAACATGAATTAAATTGAATAGCTGGAAGAGGAATCCATTGTCTACAGATGAAATTGCAATAAGAAATCATTGATGAAAGTATTTGTGCCAGGTGCTAGTTGGTCTCACTTGTTTGATGTTTGCTTTTATTTTTGCTTTGGCTATCTCTCTACTTCTGTTTTTGTTCTATTCTGTAACTTGCACTTTACAGTGCCTCTTTCATAAAGGCATATATATAAACCGGCCTAATACATTCATGAGCTAGGTAAGACTATATTGAAATTAAGCCAATAAGTACTAGCTTGGGTATGTGGCTCTTGGATCTGCCTCATCACTTAACCATATCGACTACTAGTAACCTTGTACGTATTAGTGACAATCGATATGTATGCTTGCCATATCCGAATTAAATAAAATCAACTTTTTGGCGATAGAGTTTAAACTAAGCTTTTTTTTTTTTACAATAAAAATTAGTTTTCTTTTACCAATTATTAAAAAATAAAATTATTAAAAGAATGAATTAAAAAATAATACAGCAATTTGGCGTATTTTCTGGTGTTGATTCAACAAAATACAGAAAATGCCATAGTCAACAAAATACAACCGAAGAATCAAAATACAACACAAGATTCAACCCATAGTACTTCCGACTCTTCATACAATCGAAGATTTCATACAATGAAAATTTTAAGAGATTTAGATTTAGGAAATACCACAGCAAACAAGACAAACAATATGACAGTAAATTTGGAGATGATAAGGCAGAGCACAATTTTCAACTGAATGGTTGCCAAGTTCCTGCCCAAGCACAACCGAGGACCCAATCCAAACGGAATATAGGCTTGAGGGAACTTGCAGGCTTTCGAGACGCCATTGCTGAACCTCTCTGACTTGAACTCATTTGCATTTGAACCCCAAATCTCACGGTCCCGATGCAGAGTAGGTATTAGAGTCCACATGCAAACTCCCTTGGAAATCGTAACTTTTCCTAATTGGATCTCCTCAACGCTTCCCTCGACACGAATGCCGCCGGTGGATCTAAACTCAGAGTTTCTTGAATCAAAGACAAGGTCTTGAAAGTTAAGGAGGCATCAAATAGAAGAAAAGGGTGCAATTTTTAAAGAGTCAAAAGTAGGAGGCTAATTATTTTCGAGACCGACAAGTTAAAGAAATTAAGTCTAAATAAAAACCCTAGCCCCCTTTTTCGTTTCCAGTTAAAGAAACGGGAATTATATTATGAATATATAATTATTATATTAAATATATACTATTTAATTAAAAGGATAAATATATATTTCTTTGCAAAATAATAAATATATATTTATGTTTTTTTAATTATTTTGGGTTGGTTTTTCTTGTGGGTCCCACATGACCAATGAAAAAATTCCACGTCAGTCATAAAAGTCCAAGTCAGCAGTTAACTGGGAAGTTGACGGAACTGTTAGTCACGTGATGGCACGTGACTAACGGTGTTGACGGCAAGGGTACATTGGCGTGATTTTGAAAATTTAAGGGGTAATGTGGCACAATTATTAGTTCAGGGGGCAAACTGACCTACATTTACAAAGTTTAGGGGGCAAACGGGGTAGAGTTTAAACTAAGCTTTCTTTTTTTTTTTTTTGTTACAATAAAAATTAGTTTTCTTTTACCTTAAAAAAAATTCTTTTATACACGTATACTTTTTATGCAACCCACATGATCATGTGTATTAATGTACGTACACACAAAGAAATAAGATTTGCCTAGTAATTAATTATAAGTATATGTATAATATAAACAACAGCATGCGCATATCTCACCATTTTCTACTCACACATATCATATTATTTGAGGCATTTATAGTATAGTCTATAACACATATACAATGATCAGAAAGGACCCGATCGAGCTTTAGCGCCTCATGGTCAAGCTGCAGTCAACAGTCAACTTAACGAGTACCACTACCTTCTTTTTAATTGGTTACTTGTTCTTCGATCAGATTCGGCATAAGCATTAATTTGTGGCTTCATTAGATTCTAGGTCATAATTAGCAACGTGCCCCTCCTCGAAGCCAGCTATGATATTGCTTCGATGGAGGTTAAATTGAGTCCTTAATGGAAATGTTTGTATCCTGCATGCTTTTGTATATGAGAACTCATAGACATGGCGAAGCAAGTTTTGGAATCCGTCAAATGCTAACTTAGCTACATCAATGATCTGTTGGTATGATTTGAGTAATAGAATCAGAAGCATGAGAATGCATAGAACCAACACAAAGTAACCAAACGGAGGGAAAAGTATCAAGAGAAGGAAGTCGCAGACGAAAGCTCCTAGAATGAGACCCAAATGGTTTAATACTGAAACGTAACTCGTGCAATGAGATTTCATTTGTAGTCAGGGACGGAGCTAGGGGGGAGCGGGGGGAGGCGACCGTCCCCCCAAAGCTCTCCGAGAGCTTATATATACATGTGTTCTTTTCATCATGCAATTCAATCGAACTTCAATTTCGTCCCCCCTAAGAAATATATAGGTGTTTTTTTATGAAACAAATAATATGATTTTGATTCATTTATTACTTAAATGACCATTAATTATTTGTAGTAATATTAAATTATTTATCAATTTAACTATATATAGAATAACTTAATGTTTTTGAGTAATTCAAATTAATCAATTAGTCTAACTACATTTATTAAGAGTTTAACTAGAAGCATGGTGACACCTAAGTCTTTGACTTAATTAGTAGGTATATGTCCATTGAAGTTTATGTTATCACGTTTAAACTGTATGTGGTTTTGTGCAACATCATTTTAATGTATGGACTTTTTTCCATAGTAAACTTTAATTATTTATTGGGGAAAGCTATAAGTACTCATGATTTGCACTCAAGAATAGTACTTGCACTTTTTTACCTTAAATTTGCATGTTTCCAAACAACTAAAAAAACTTATTCTTGTATCCAAACACCTAAATATCTCTTATATTTGTACCAAGTACTATTCTTGAGTACAAATCATGAGTACTTGTAGCCTCTCCCTTATTTATTTATATATAAAAAAATTTAAGAGGGTTTTTTTCCTCACATAAGAGGTAGTGAAAGGAAAAGTCTTGAACTCGATTTTTCATTCGAGTAAATTAATTTTAGCTTTTAATCATCTCATCTAAGATGAAAACTTATGAAATTTATTGAAAAATTTCGATTTTAATATAGAAATATACCTCTAGATTACTTTTATAGTATATAAAAATATCGTATTGTATTTGTATAAATGTCCATTATATATCAAAACCAAATTTCACTTTAATATAGTATAGAATGTTCGCCCCCCCCCAAAAAAAAATTTCTGGCTCCATCCCTGTTTGTAGCACTATCGCGACCACGGCCACCGAAGCATAGATGAAGGCAAAGACGATGAAAATTTTCATGATCGGACCGTGGGTTCTAAAGGGAGAGTTGTCGTCGTTTTGGTACATCACTTGGAGGGTACGTAGTGAGCAATATGAAGATGAGAGAGCCAATTGCAGCTTGGATCGAGGTACTTGAGTGACCGGGATCGCTACAATATGTAATTGATAATCATAATTCAACAAATAACGAGGAATTAAATGTGAATAAAAAATTTAAAACTAATTACTATTATTAAGTCACCTTATTTCATGATGAGAGCCAAGATTGATGGATTGGTTACTCTCCATATCTCTCTTTTAAGACCGGTTTGCTTTGCATGTCGTCGCTGATCAAAACTGAAGTTACTCGAGCCTTATATATCGTGTGTATATACAGTATATAAATGTCCCTTCTTGAGATAACAAACCCTAGTTTGATACTCTGAGATTGAGACAATTATAATAACCCTTTTTCAATTGGTCTCCACATCCAGCCAATCAGATTAGACAATTATATATCCCGCACTTTGCAACACCTGAAATTAATTAATGAGACAAATTAAGCTTTTGCTAGCAGACGCATGCATGCCCATGGATATAATTGTAAGCATATTTTCAATTTAATCATAATAGAAAAATATGAACACCATCTTAGGATTGGATCTTTTAACCCAAACAAATCAACCACATACATATTAATAAACAAGAAGGTTAGATCAATTTACCTTTGTCCATAGCCTTTCTAGAAAATCTTGAACATGGTGATTTTCTCCTTTCTTCCTTCTACTTTAATTGTCTCTCTGATGGATGAGAAACCCTAGCCGTCAAGTGTTTTTACGTTATAAAGAGAAAGGAGAGGGTTCATCCCTTTTTATAACAAACCCTTTAGGTCCTAACCCTAGTAGGATTACTAAAACCTTATGGACCTCTCTAAGACCTTGTCTAACTAGGATTTTAAGTCCATCAATTAAAACCCTTAATGACAAGGAAAGCCCAAAGTTATATGGGTCAAACCAATTAGATTAAAATTAAATCCAACAATAATTTCTTACTATTTCTTATCTTAAGTGGGAGGAGCAGACTTCCTCGCCTTTTTTACTATGTCTTCCTCTTTTGACTTAATTTATGCTATTTGAAATTAATATATACAAGTTATATTAGCCCGCGCTGGCGCTACGTGCGTTTTTTTATTTTAGAGTAGTACTTGATTAACTGATTGAATAAGGATATTAATATAATCAATTATATAAGGGCCAAGAATATTTTTTTGTTCTAGAGTGGTGCTTGATTGATTAATTGATTGGATTATATAAGGTTGCAGTAAAAATGTAATTATTTAAATGGATTAGTTTCAATATTTTTACCATTCTGAATTAAATGCATTTGGTCTGGTGGTACTGGACTCTTAGTTCCAGCCTACGTAAACCATGGGGTCTTAGGTTTAACTCTCACGGAATGTGAGTTTATTTGTAATTTGTTTATTTATGTATTTGGTAGGTAGGTAGTTTACTTATGGACATAGAGATTTATTTGTATTGTAATGAGATTTCATTGGGTTTATTTGTTGGCTCATAGATTAGCGTTTTAGTAACGTGCTAATCATGTAGCGGTGTGTACGGGTCTTCCTGTGCGTTTCTAATCCCAAATCAAGAAATGAAAATGATTTTTTCCTTAAAAAAAACTTAGAACATGTTTTTTTTTTTTTGCAAGTAATAGGAAGTGCAAAGAAGTAATAAAATATGTTGTTAATTGGATAATAATACTCACATTGAACAAAGGGTGGTTTTAATTCAGAATGGTAAAAATATTGAACGGCTCATGTTGAAAGGATGGAGACGAAGAAAAAAGATAGGAAAGAGATATGAAGGTGAAAACAGAGGGGAGTGATGGAAAGGTTTGATTTTTGGCAAACTTGAAGATTGATCAGAACTGAGGTATTGAAAGGAAGCAACAACTGAGTTGGTGAGAGGAAAAAAGAAAACAGTGAGAGAAACATTAATTAAAAGTAATTAAGGGTTTAGGGTTTAGAAGCAATTAATTAAAAGTATTAAACATTAATTAAAAACATTAAAGAAGGGAGATGTGTAATTACGAAAAAGGGTAGAAGGAAAAGGAATGGGGGAAACTCATAGAGGGGCTTTTTAGTCACCGAAAAGTATGAAAAGACCAAAAATGGCCAAAAGGAGGCACCACATTAATCCTCAATTTGGCCTTTTAGTAATTTCCTATGTAGTTAAAAATAATATATAGTATATATATATATATATATATTATAATTAAGACTAAGAAAAGAGAATATAATTAATTATACCATTGGGAATTTGATGGTTAATTTGTTAGGTCATGAACTAATTAAAAATTATGATAGCCAGCTTTCCAAGTTAGCAGTAATTTCTTTTGTATTAAAAAAGAAATCAGAAACAGTTAGGATCAGGTAGATTAAACACATAATTGAAAATAATATCTTATGACTTTAATTAATTTAAATTATTCTGGTTCTTAGTGGGTTAATTACTTTAACATCGCTGCAGCCAGCCTGCTAGAACTTTTGATTATAATATTAATTGATCGATATATGACCTAATAAAAACAGGAAAGAAATTCAAATGACGAAAACTTTTCATTAAAATTAATTAATCAAAAAGAATATTAAAGCATTCTTTTTGGAGATTTTGTAGTCATCTCATGAAATTTTGTAATTAAAGATTTTGTAGTCATATTAAAACCTTTTGTTGTTAATATGTCTTATTGGCCAAATAATTAGTTCAGCAATTCGAAGGCTCTTTGTAGTACGGAGCTTGTATGTATATATATAGTATATACACACACATACGCCTGAAAAAGGGGGAAAAAGGAAAAAAAGAAAAAGGGGGAAAAGTAAGAGAAAATGGAGAATGGGTATAAGTAGAGAATGAACAAACAGGTTTGTACGTAATTGGGTCTTGGAGTAAGAACCTAAAGAATAATTAGTATTTCTTTTTTTTTTGTTCTTTTGTAAAGAATATTAGTACTACTATTTAATTTGTACTAGTTTTTGTACGTATTTAGCGAGAAATTATTAGGTGGGACGGACCCACCACGTCATCTATGGAACCAACCAATAATATTAAGACAACTCATCAATTTTCTAAAACCCTATCCCAATAATATCTCAAATTTGAGGATTTACATTTTATAGAGGATTTATTTTAAAAGGGGGCTAAACCTTGGGCTAAAATCGTGCCTAAATTTAAGGAGTTCATTTGACAGTGCAAAGATTCCATTGGTTAGTCCCATGATGATGTGGTGGATTCGTCCCACCTAATAATTTCTCGTATTTAGCTGCGTCTTTTATAAGTTTGAAAAGGAAACTGAAAGATTTGATATTTGCCGGAAATGGAGAGGCATTGCTTATTGTTCCTTTTTTATCTCTTGGCCAAAATGAAAGGACATGCTATGACGCTCAAACAAAAAGATAAAACGCTATAAGCTAAGGAGGAGTAGAGGACTATGGTTTGTCTTTAATTGCAAAGTTAAACCTTTTAGTAATTTATATTATTTTTCTTTTAGTGAATAAACATAAGAGTATGTTATACAAATTATAGACATGGATCCCACATATCCCGCACAAGGGCCCGGGCACCCGTCCAGATCCGAAAGATCGTCCGAAAAATGAAAGGGTTTGGGTAATAATTTAAGGCCTGAAGGTTGGGTTTTGAACAAAGAGACCCATTTTGCAAAACGGGTCGGGCCTTGGTTTTCTTTCCAAAAGTCCGATCTCGGCCTGTATTAGTATATAATATATATATATATATATATGCATATCTTTATCATTTTAAATATATATATATATATATGCATATCTTTATCATTTTTAAATATATATATATATATATATACACACATATCTTTATCATTTTTAAATATACTCGTTTTAACTTTTACGTGCATTGCACGTGGTCCAACATGTTTCGATTGAATATTTTTATTAAATTTTGATAACCACGTTATAAAATTTTGATAATTACCTATGAAATTGTGATAAACTCCATATGAAACTTAGATAACCTAACTATGAAATTTTAATAAACCTTCCTATGAAATTTTGTAACCTTCCTATGAAATTTTTTATTACCAAACTCTAAACCTGTAAAATAAAATAATCATAAGCAAATAAGTTCATACATCAAACTATTAAATAACTTAAAATATATTATTTTTTAATTATTTAATCTCATAATTATAGAGTTATATGTTAATATAAAATTAATAATTACTGATATATATATATATATAGAGAGAGTAACCTTAAAAAATACTAAAAGGGTAAGAAAGGGTAAACAATACCAAAAGGATAGATAATCTTGCATTACCACCCCTCAAGTAGGCAATGTACCAGCAATATCACCACATTGCTAGTAATGTAATTAGTACAGAGTTGTAGGAGCCTAGGGGAGAGCACGGCTAAGTTTCGGTCGGTGCGGTTTGGAAAATTGAATTTTTTTTGAAAACCAACTACTCCAAATGAAGCACTAAGCACCGACCGACGATGGATGGAAACCGATGATCACCGACCGAATTTGGATCGGTCGGTTTTATGTTAGAGTATAATTTGACCTATCACCTAGGTCTATTATATAGCATGATGCTATACAAATTACTAATTAAACTTGCATATATAAACTATAAAGTTTGAAATAGCTTTGTTGCCATTTCAAAATGACTAAACTAACTAAGCTTGCTTCACAATGTAAAAACTCTCACTTAACAAAAAAAAAAGTGTAGGACAGCTGCCACCAATACTTGGCATATTGACAAAAGACTATTGTACTATTGTATGAACAAAAAAGAATGGCATTCTTCAAGCAGCAACTGCTCCCACCACCAACACAGCAAGTCAGCAATCATGCCGCTTAGACTCTGTTTGGTAGAGCTGTGAGATTGGTGTGGAGAAGATTGAAATGGGGAGATTAGTTATTGTACATGTGAGATTAGAATTGTAGCTTTGAGAATTTAACTAGTGATGAAAAATGTATGTTTAGTGTGATGGTGAGATGAGATGTAAAATTACCATTAAGGGTATTAGTATAAAATAAAATTATATAATAAAATCTTCAAATTTATTTTTTCAATATTTATATATCTTTTAAATTATAGAATATTAACATAAAAATGTATTATATATGATTTTCAATTATTTATTAAATTATACATTTATTATTTTTAATCTAATTATTTATTTTTTATAGATTGGTAGAATAAAATTATAGGTATAATATTCAAATTAAAAATAATTATCAATCATCCTTCAATATATATTTATTTAAAGTATTAACTACAAAATTTAATATGAAAAATAACTTAAAAAATAAAAGCAAAAAAAAAATGAAACACACAAAGCAGCGGCCAAAAATGGAAAAGGGGATCAAAAGTTTCAAAAGCTTTAAAACTTTGGCTTTTAAAGTGAGTGGGGTTGGCCATGTCAACCAACCGCCCCCGCTATGAAGAGCACGAAAAGTTCTGGTGGGGGCTTTTAGCGCGTTTAGGCTCTCTAAATGCGCCAAAAGCCCTCCCAAACAGACCCTTAGACAACAACCAATCACCATTCACCAATGAACCAATTCCAGCAGCAGTAGCCAGCAAAGCCATAATTATAGGAATTAGCAAGCAAGCATTTACAAAAATAATGATTTTTAACTCTTTTTAATCCAATCAAAATCAGCAGCACCAGCAAGTAACCAAAATCCACATGTCTAAACAAAAATATAACATGCAATTAGTTAGATAATTAACACAATTGATCAGCCTTATAGTTAAACTGAAAAGAGTTTAGGGTGAGTAACATACCATCAAGGCTAAAGCAAGGACTAAAGGGCTTCAATTGTCAACTACACTTTCCAAGGAGACCTTCTTCAATTCTATTTCATGTATATATACAATGCAAGGATCAATTTCAGAATATATAATTTGAAAGAAAAGCAATAAATAAGTTAGGTAATTAACAGATTTACCTAATGCTAAATTATCAAACTCAGCTTGCTCCTTCATGTCAGTAGTTGGGTTGAATTCCGAAGATCCCCGCAGCTAATCTTATGCACATATTAAAGCTTGAACTATCTTCGGAGTGAGGCAGCTTCTGTAGACATCAAGAATACTATCACTAGTGCTAAAAGCACTTTCAGAAGCGACCGTTGAAACCGGATTAGCAAGCACATCTCTTGGTATGGAAGAAAGGATATGATCATAGGAAAGCTTGGGGCATTAAGCTTCCACCACCCTAAAACATCAAACTCAACAACTTTTTCCCGTTCCTCTTGCAAGAAAATGTCCAATTCACTTTTGTTTTCAGCTTTTCCAGATTCAGCCTCATGCTTCCAAAACATGTCCATAGCGCTCTCTTCACCATCATCCATGATCATATGATCAACAATATCCATATAATCCCTAGCTGTCTGATTTCCACTTCTAGAGGCTTTTCCAGGACTCAATTGTTGCTTGTAATCTACAAAAATCTCATTCTGATAGAAGTGAAATTCAATCAGAAGTAATCCAAGGAAGAAGAGAGTACATAAGAACTTCCTCCGAGAATAGCTTCCACAATGGCAGTTAATTGCCTCAAAGAACAGAGAGTTTACAAGAAAAGGAAAATTGGTTTATCATTCAACAATGAATTGATTTCGGTTACAATTGGTATTTATAACAAAGGAAAGACACGTGCTCAATTGTAAAGACATATGGGCATCAAATCTTCCACGTAACAATTCCTCCCTCTCCAAATAAGCCTTGTCCTCAAGGCTAAGAATCTGGCAATTTCTGCTGAAAATTGGAAAGAAACTCCGAAGCAGCTCTATTCCTATGTTCAATTGTTTTCCTCTGTCAAATGGCCAATGTCTCCACAATCTCCAAGCCAAATCCTTGCAAGCTATGGCCACACATGCCAGACTATGACTATTGGCAGCACTTATCTTAAGTGAATTGACTATGGTTTTGTAACCTTTTGTTGCAATTCCACTTAGAGCCTGTGGTTTTCCCTCCACTTCCACCAAATATAATTGTCTCTGCTTACACTTATGCCCAGGCATATAGTTCTCATCACACCAAAAGCAGAGCCCCTTGGCTCTTACATCATCAAAATTAGCGCCAAATCTCACTTCACTTGTTCCATCAATTGTCTCTACTATGCTCTGAGGTTTGGTAGGTACTATACTTTGGTTTTTAATGACTGTTTTCGGTTGGGGCATGGAGAACAAGGGTGGTTTCTTGTTGTGTGGAGGTAAAATCTCTTGATGTAAGGTTGAAACAGTCGATTCTTGTAATTTTGCAAAGGCCAAGGCATGGTGTAGGTTTTGTGGAAAAAACATCCTGACATGTTGTTGTATATGGGGTTTTAAAGCATTTAAGAAAATACTCAAAGCATAAGCAGGAGTCACATCTACACAACCAAGCAAGATCTCAAATTCTTTGTATAACTTAGAAATGCTACTTGTTTGTTGTAATGCCAAAAGCTCAGACATGGGATCTTCATCAAACTTTTTCCCAAATCTTTCATCAAGAACCTTGACAAATTCTGCCCAGGAAATACTTTCAGAACAGCCACCAATCTTGACCCAGTTTTGGTGCCAATACAAAGCCTTTCCCTCAAAACTAATCAACGCTAATTGCACTTTAAAATCTTCCAGTGTCTGATCTATTGCAAAGAATTGATTGCAACGATAGAACCAATCACTCAAATCGGTGCCACCGAAACAGGGCAAGTCGACCCTAGTATGCCTCATACTAGCATAATGGGTCCTTCCACCAAGGTTGCTCAGCCTAAAACTCTGCTGCAAGCGTTGTTCCGGCACTGAAAGCTGGCTAAGAATCTCTCGCATGGTGGTTTCGAGCTTCTCAAGATCTGAAGTTCGCGACGTTGTCATTTTTGTGCCAAGAAAGAGGAATCTGATCCAATTGATAGAAGTGAAATTCAATTAGAAGTAATCCAAGGAAGAAGAGAGTACATAAGAACTTCCTCCGAGGATAGCTTCAACAATGGCAGTTAATTGCCTCAAAGAAAAGAGAATTTACAAGAAAAGAAAAATTGGTTTATCATTCAACAATGAATTGATTTGGGTTACAATTGATATTTATAACAAAGGAAAGACACGTGCACATCAAATCTTCCACGTAACACATTCAAGGCTTCATTCATTTTCTTCAATAAATTAGAAGCTTCTTGATATTCTGCAGCCATTTCTTTTCAAAAACAGATTTCTTGAAACATCTCTAATTCTTTTACGAAAGAAAACAATGAATGAGCTTCGGCTTCCTCATCTTCGTCATCTCCACAATAGATATATTTTATAGAGGCAGCAAAGTCTTTTCTTTATTGGAAGTTCGATGGGCTTTATGGACCCACTTAAATTTTTTCAAAACAATGGGTTTAACTTGACTGGGTTGGCCAATCCAGGCCCATAAATTCTTCTTTCTTTGTTTTTGTTTGTTTTTTGTTTTTTGTTTTTTTTTTTTGACGAGCAGGCCCATAATTTCTTCATAAGATTTTTACCAATTATGCCCGTGTCGGTTAAAACATACCGTCTTTAAAGTGTTCAGTTCTGTTCTGTCTCCGGTTAATTCTGATTGGGCCCTCCAGATCAGCATTTTTCCATCACTTGTTATTGTTTTTGATCTTTGGAAAATTCAGATTGGTAAATAGAAGGAAAACCAGAGAAGATATCCTTTTGCATTTTAATTTTTATTTTCTCAATCATCATAATAATAGAGAGAAAGAGAAAGAAGAAAAAACGATATATAAGATATTAAGAAAAAAAATCCAAGGGTATTCGATTCCCATGAATTCAGGTATATACAATTCAATTCCTTAGTTGTAAATTCGAAAATCTCCTTTTCCTTCCCATGAATTCATTAATTTTGAATTATTTAGTTCCAGAATTCAGAAGAAAAGCTTAATTAATTCAAAGTTTTAAGCCTCAATTTCTATTTTGCTTTCATTTCATCGCGTTTTGTCTTCGTTACCATTGTTTTTTTCTAATTATTATTAATTGGCAGACTTGACCTTAACAGTTCCCGAGGAGCTAGAATCAGCTCTGCGGTTGAAGACGGTGCAGTACTTCGTAACGCAAAGGCCTTGGCTTGGTACTTTTTTTCTTCTTTTTAAATTATTTATTTATTTCCATTTCTTTCTTCTTTTTTTTTTTTTTCTAATGATACTTTGAATCAAAAAAAAAGAAGAAGAATTTAGCTTAATTTTCACTACTATAGAGTCTCTTTGTAAGTTGTTAATTAGGCTTTATCTTTAAATTTCAGATCTTTATGGGAAAAATGTTAGACCGGTTACCCCTTTTGGAAGCTTGAGCAGAAGATCTTGTGTTGATCCTTCACTTCTTCATCGTTGCTTGCCTGATGAGCTGCTTTTTGAGGTATTCTAAGGCATTACCAGTTTCTATATATTTATTTTTGGAGCAAAGATAATAAATTTACTTTCGAGTGTCTGCTTCTTATTGCTCATGGTCCATTTGGACAAAAGATTCTTGCTACTCTTTAAGCCATTGAATGCTCAAAATATGCTGTTAATTCACTCGTTCTTATTCTGATTGGTAAATAGACTTTCTTTTGAAGTTTATTGTCTGATAGCTTAAGATTGGGAAACATACTTTAGCATAGTTGCGGAACATTCTCAATTGTAATGCCCAATAAAGAAAGTTGATCGCCTATGAGTATAAAGAGCAATCTTTTCTATAGAAGGAGAAATTAGTATTTGGCACTGTAATTAGAGAATAATAACTGGAATGGATGTACAGGTCTTTATAAGGATGACTCCATATAATTTAGGAAGGGCACAATGTGTTTGTCGAAAGTGGAGGTACACAATTCGTAACCCTGTTTTTTGGCGTACTGCATGCTTAAAGGCCTGGCAGGTAATTTGATATTGATTACAAATCTTTTTTTAGGATATTCTATGTACAATTGTACATCATATAACTGCTTAAAACTGCTGCCTCTTTTATGAAGCTCTCTGGAGTGGTGGAGAATTATAAGATTTTGCAGTCAAAATATGAAGGTTCTTGGAGGAAAATGTGGCTTTTAAGACCTAGGGTACGAACTGATGGTAAGATATACTCACTCTTTCTTGTTTTTACTTTGGGGCAATATGTTTGTTGGGGAAGAGCCGAAGAGGGTGTGTCATATCTGCTTTCTTTTATGTTGAAACTCCTTGCTCTTTGCCATGCTTGGTCTTCCTCATTGCAGCATTTATGGCTATGTCTTTCTCGGGTGCATTTCTGTGATTATATACTTCTTCAATGTTCATAATTCGCTTTATTAGTGGACAGATTCATTGGTTTTGGAAAGGAGAATCTGTTTAAGAGCTTTAACAAAGTTTAGAAGTGAAATAGTAACTTCATTACCTTTATCAGAGCATTTGATATTCTTTTCTTTCCTCACAAAGATACTTTAGGTAGCTTTCTGTACGATATTTTGGAAATCCTACTCTATATAGTTATATAATGTTATTAATGCATGTGTTTGCCATGGAAAATGTCAGCTCCTCTGCTATATTTTACTGTTATAAACAGTAGTCTGAATTAGCCTGAAATTTGTTGAATCTGCTTCTGGATATGTCTGGCATGGAAAGTAAAAAAAAGTTTGCCATTTTCAGATGTTGAATTTATGTTTGCGGTCCATATGGAGTTGCATGATCCAAACATGGCTTTCTTCTGTGCTTAGCAGTGCTTTCTTTTGCTTGAACCTTTGGGATTACTAAAGATTGTTTCATGAGCCTTATCACCTTTTAACATTTCAGGTCTTTATGTTAGTAGGAATACATATATTCGTGCTGGAGTTGCAGAGTGGAAGATTACAAATCCAGTTCACATTGTATGCTGCTAATCTGTATCCTTATCCAAAACATTTTTTTTCCCCTTTCATTCTGAACTTCTAATTTCTCTGTCTTTTCTCCAATCTGAAGGTATGCTACTTCCGATACATGAGATTTTTTCCTTCTGGCAGATTTCTGTACAAGGTTGTATCTTACAGCTAACATTGTTCACTTGTCAACATGACACCATGTTTCCAAATCTAATTGATATCTCTGCTTGTTTCTGATCCAGATCTAATTGATATCTCTGTTTGTTTCTGATTAGAATTGTTCTCAAAAAATAAAGGATGTGGTAAAATGCATGAATTTTCGTGCATCAAAAGCAGACTCTGTATTTGGTGGCCATTACACTTTGTCAGATGACAGGGTCAGGCTCTCTACTTCGTTTGGTGTTTGGAGTTTCATATTTGACAGGGTCTAATGCCCTTATGATCCATTGAATGTGACTTAAATTAATCACTCAATTTATTGTCTGTCTTCATCTCAGTATTGTTCAGTATCTTGATATGCGTCCTAAAGTTTGTATAATCATTCTACCTGCAGATTGAAGCTGCTGTCTTGTACCCTGGCATGCGTCCTACTGTGCTCAGGATTCGTTTAAGGTAATGTAAGAAGCATGGAATTTCGTTCTTAATTTCTTTTTTCCACTCAATTACGAGCTTAGGCTGAGACTTTCTATGTTAAATTTTGCTGTGGAGTTGAAACCATTTTTTTTTGGGTATTGTCAGACACTTGATCAATGCATTTGACTATCTGCTTGCCTTTAACTAAGGAGTCTGATCGTACATGCTGCATCTCGTTTGCATTGATCATAGAATGCCTAAAGCTGGACTTTAAACAAGCAAAATATTATAGAAATGTATTGAGATGTCTAGCTAGCATTTTAGATGATTGTATTGGAAAGGTTACATGGTGGAGCATCTCTTTGTACAACCCGACCCCCACAAAACCAATATATATGCATCCTTCATTCTTCAAATATTGTAGTTAGCAGAGTTCTCCACTTCTCTAACATATAGATTTATACAGATTACGAGGAACAATAACAGGGGCAAACAATCGAATGGATTTACTTTCACTTGTTACAAGTGGTGTGAATGACAATGAAGCCAGTGGTCATGAAGAAGACATCCTAGGAGTTGTCGAAGGGTGGCAGGATGATGAAACTCACAACCCGGATGTGCCTGCAGTGTCCCATAGAAGGGGTCTAACACCATTTGTATTTGTCCCATTTGAAGAGGTAACATTTTTCAACCTTTGGTGATCTTTTGATTAATGAACCCACAGATAGCTGACAATTTCTTTAGAATCTACAAAATGTATATTCTTAGTGGCAAGACTCCGGGTGCCTTTTTAATAAGAAATCGTGTGTGCATTGTTCTGATTTTATCCACTGCCTTCTGTGGTTTAGGTGGAAACATCTGTTTTCAATCTTCCAGTGGAAAAGATGGATTATTATGTTCCTGGCTGAGACTCCAGCAACCAAGAGTTTCATTTTTGTAAATATACTATATATATACCCTTCAAGAAAGCAGTTGGCATTGGTTGTATTCCTTTATTTCATATATAAATGCATTGTTCAGCTGTCATGGGATCATAACATGTTTTGATTTCCTGGCCTTTATCCATGTTATGCTATATAACTTAATATAATGCTATTTCTTCTGGTACCAAAAGACGGGTATGTTGTAGCAGAGTGCTGGGATTTGTAATTTGTACAAGATGTATTTGCTGTAGAAAGTGATGTTATTAGTCATAAGACAATTTAAAAATAAATATTACTTTGCGGTTTTCGTATCCTGCTCAATGCCGAAAATCATGTAGTAAAATATTTGGGATAGAGGGCAGGGCAAGGAGAATCACAGAATTTATATACCCAACCTGTATGTTTCCATTTATTATAAGCAAAAGCTATGCAAATATACATATATATTGTTGTAAGATAAATGTTTATACAAGTGCAGACCAAACTATTCACTGTATTAATTAATATTCAGCTGAAGAAGTAGATGAGGCTCCATTTAGCAGCGTTCATCTCCGCAACCACAGAACTAACTAAGGAACTGAAGGGCTCTAGATATTGGATTTGCGGTCCTCAGAATACAACAGAGTATTCCAAGACGGATTTCGAGGAAGAAAACTGTCCTGAAAAGAAATTAAACTGAAGTAAATTACTACTAAATCAAAAGCATTGCATAGGCAAGCACCATAAATATAAATATGATGAATGAAACAATTTAAAGTGATTCTCCGGTAGATACAGCAGTGCTTGGATTGGAGCAAGAGGAAATATCATTTTTCATAATACGAAAGGCAGATAAGTTAAATGGTCCAATGGCAGGGGCTTTCTCTGATAGTTTAAGTCAAAAGTATTGCAATTGCAACTGATGTTAATCTAAACTAAGAGTCATTAATCGTACCATTTTTTAAAGACTAAAGGCTCAAATAAGGGTTTCAACTTTTCAAATAAGCTCAAATAAGGGCCCCAGAACATAATTTCAACAAATTAAAGTACATATTTAGTAAATATGACATGTTGTGCAAGATGTTAGCTAATACTAGTGTGTGAGATGTATATAAATTAAAAAGCACGGAAAAATTTTGTATCATACAACGTTTATTGAATTTATTTGGATTAATATGTTTTGATTTTTAATTAATTTAATAACACCATTTTTCTATCAAAATTGATGTGTAGGCATGACAAGCATTGTTTTTCATCTCAGGAGAATCTAATTCGTAAAAATTTACTTAGTATGTCTTCTAATTTGTTGAAATTGTGTTTTGGGGCCCTTATTTGAGATTTTTATGAAAGTTCGGGTCCTAAATTGAGATTACAGCCTTTTTTAAAAAGTAAACCTACTTTGAAAACATGGATGTAAAATAAAAGAGTGGGAAATAAGGCGAATGTTAATCATCATCCCATAAATAAATGGTGTAAAATAAGATGAGGGAAACAGAATCCTCATCTTTTAATGCAATTGCAGCAGTAATCAACAAAATTTGTATATATTCCTTCTTCTTAGGCTTCCACTCTCAAATCTCGAGCCTAAAACAATCCAGAGAGGCCTTGGAATATGCAGATTTTAATAGGCAAGACAGAGGATATAGAGACCAGATTCGAAACAATTAACAAAAACGAAACAGAGATTGAGAGAGAAAAGAAAGAGGACTTACGGAGACATAAGAGCAAGAAGGGATAACGGATAGAGAGTGGGACTCGGCGTGATTGAAGGCAGCAACGCAAAGATGAGAAGCCAAGCCCATGCCTCGTTTCGAAGATGGGACAAAAGTGTGGACGATATCCATCACTTTGCCATCTTGTCTTAACACGTACCCTAAGTAGGCTTTCTTGTCTTCTGTCTCGAACCTCCCCTGCCTCTCGTTCCACACTATCTTCGGTACCTCCCCTTCTGGAGGGGAAGAGCTTCCTGTTGCAGCACCGCTCGTCGCCATTTTCATTCCTTGTCCTTTTTGGTCCTTGTATATAATATATAATGTAATAATAATGTAATTTATTTATATGCAAATTCCTCAATTCTAAATCGGTCAAAGTTTATGGCCACAAAAAAAAATAATAATAACGGTAAAAGTAAATAATTGTTCTGAATCTTTTCAATATAGAGACGAAATTGCTGAAATTGAGGGTGGAAGGACCAAAATGCACAAAAGCTCTAAATGGACCAATTATGCACTTTTAAGTTTTACCGATTATATCATTACAAACAACAAAACTTATGATAAAAGCACAGGGATTTATCTAGGAATATTTAATTATATTTAATAATACTTACGCAATAAGACCGGCTAGAATCCCATCCCCGATAATTGTCCATATGTAAGCTGGTGTCTTTTGTGCTTAATTTGTTTTTTCAAATGCAAACAATATTATACTATATATAAGTAAACTATAATATTTTTGCATAAATTTAATTACTAAATTATAAGGATTTTTTGCCATCAGGCGTTTGCCCTGGTGGTAGAGTACTGTACTATTAGTTCCAGCCTACCTAAATCATAAGGTCTTTGATTCAACTCTCACGGAATGTGAGTTTGTTTGTAATTTGTTTGTTTATTTGGTAGGTAGGTAGTTTATTTATAGTATAGTTTCTAGTTTGTGTTGAGTTATCATTTAGATGTCTGGGCATAGAGATTTATTTGAATTGTAATGAGATTTCCTGGGTTTGTTTGTTGACTCATAGATTAGCGTTTCAATAATGTAACTAATCATGTAGCGATGTACGGGTCTTCCTGTGCGTTTGTAATTCTAATCTCTTCAGGAAATGAAAATGATTCTTGTAAAAAAAAAAAATTATAAAGATTTTTGATTAATTTAATACAAAAAGTAATTGAGCTTAACAAAAATATACTTGATATCCCTTATCGCGAGAGGAAGGATAAGTAATGAAGCCAGCCCAAATCGGTAAACTAGCACGAATCTTGTTCCAACATCTGCATTGGCTATTATTGCATCCCAAACCCTTTGTCCTGCAGTGGCGATCTGGATGAGAATCATGATAAAACTCCAACATATCAGCATCAGGTTGCTGAAATAGTTTTTTTTTTTTTTTCAACAATGGCAAAGAAATTGATAATGGGCAAAAAGGTCCCTGAACTTACACCGAACCGTCAAATAAGCCCCTGAATTATTATTTCAGCCAAATAAACCCCTGAACTCTTAAAAAAAGCCAAATAAGCCCTGTTGCCAAGGCTAAATGCTCAAATAAGGATTAAACGTTTTAAGATTTTCTCAAATAGGGATCAAAATACACAATTTCAACAAATTAGAAAACATACTTAATATTTTTTTACAAATTGGATACAATATAAGTTAATACTAATGTGTGAGGGATATATAAATTGAAAATCACACGATAATTTTATATCATATTATGTTTAATGAATTTATTTTGATTAATAGGGTTGATTTTTAATTAACATGATAATACATTTTTTGATCAAATTTAACGTATATGTATGAGAAGCATTGGTTTTCATTTAAGAATTCCCTAATTTGTAAAAATTTGCTAAGTATGTGTTTTAATTTGTTGGAATTGTGTATTTTGATCCTTATTTGAGAAAATTTTAAAACGTTTAGTCCTTATTTGAGCATTTAGCCTTGGCAACATGGCTTATTTGGCCTTTTTTAAGAGTTAAGGGGCTTATTTGGCCGAAATAATAATTCAGGGGTTTATTTGACGGTTCGGTGTAAGTTCAGGGGCCTTTTTACCCATTAAGCCATAATATATTAAGGCCAAGAAAAAGAACATCTCGCCCTTGCTGCGTTGGTTGCCATCTTCCTTCTACTGCAGGTAGATGGCTTCTCCCGAAGAACTCGATTTTGCTGAAGTCATTATTAAGTTTAAGAAAATCGTCAATGATTGGTGGTTTCTGCCATTGGACCACTGTCTTCCCAAGCAAAGCATTGATCCATTTCTTATCGCCAACTCTGCAATGAATCTTCTCAGCTTGACATTCCTTTAGCCTTTGAAGAGCAAGTCTTGCCATCTTGAGTCTTGCAAGCCATTTCTCTCTTACCTCAAAGCTTCTACCGAGCACAATTGTTTCACCATTGTTGTCTCTTGTCATCATAGTAGTACCAAACCAACTCATACTTGGTTCATTTCTCATGTCAAGAAAAATAATCCATTATTTTCCTTGAATATGGGGGAAACAGTCCCCAATTGTCACCTTTCCCAATTCAGCCTATTTAATACTAGTGTGATTTTTTGTCTCTCCGGTATGTTGGTGATAGGCTTTCTCAATCTGTTCCTTTGTATTTCTAATCATGTGGACTACAAGTCTACAACAAGAGGACTTGGTTTTTGTGCTTGGAAGATTACCTCATTTCTGTTGGGCTTGTAGCCCATTGGGTCCAACCCCATATTAGCTTGATTTCAATTGGACTTGTTGTGGCCCATGTGGCTTTAATAAATTTTAATGGCCATGATTTGATTTAAGCTTTTAATCCAATAGTTGCCATTAAAAGATGACAAAGGGTTTGGCTTTTAAGTTTAAGCTGACTTTAGCTTTGGATATATATATATATATTGAAATTGGTCAATTGAAAGCAATTGAGATTGAGAGCAGCACAATTTATTTGAGAAATTGCGATAAGGAAAAGCAAAGCGGCGTGAGAAATCAATTTTGAGAGCAGCGGCAAAATTGATCTCGACAAGCGGCTCATGTCATGGTGAAGAAAAGGGAAGTTTTTTCTTTGTGGGATCTTACAAGAAGCTTGTAAGGATGTTTGATTCCAACTCAGAAATTGTAAAACCCCAAAGAGGAAAATTCTTTTTAGGAGAGTCGCCAATTTCTTGGTGTGTTTTACCCTAGGAATTTCGGTTTTGAATACTTGATTTCGTGATGAACACTATGAGGATGATTTCTCTAATCATGTGTGAGTAAATCCTCTTAATCTTTCCAATGTAAGTGATAATTGATCTCTTGACAATTTAATTTATAGGGAGGAACTTGTTCTATCGGTTTTGGTTGTTGATATCGGTTTTGATTTTGATTTTCTGTTTGATGGCTGATTTGTGTTCTTGATAATTCAATTCATGTTTTCATGCAATCTCTATGCTAATCTCTTATATTTTGATTTATTAGTTAGAAGATTTTGGCCAGTTAACTAAATAACATGTTGAAACTATTGATGAGAACAATGATTCTAATGAATGTCCAAACCATTCTTCCAATTCGATTACGATTAATTTGGAAAATGGTTTCTTAGTGATCAAAATTAATGTTGAAGATTGGCTAAGATCCCAAAAATTATAAAGCAAGAATGACCATGTTTCAGTTGCTAATTTTGCAAATGCTGAGGCTGTTGAACCTTCCAAAGCTTTGGTTAGGCTCCCTAATCCCATTATTCCACCAAGTGTTGATATCATGATTTCTCATGAGCCTATGAAATTTCAGTTTCCTTTTTGTTTGATGGGGGGCATCTATTTATAACTGGACTCTTGTTAATTCTTTCTCTTCCTATGGTGAACCCTTTGAATCTCATAAGGTGACCCCAACCATTTAACGGTAGAGAATATTGGTTGTTCTCCTTGTAGTAATGATGAGCTATCAGATGATCCTAATATTGTTCTTGACCAAGATCAAGATTATTATTTAGTCGATTCAGATGGCTATGGTACTCCGGGTAGTCCTTGTTTTAGTGTTCATTCGCGCAGCACCGATGAAATCAATATGATTCTTGAAGAGGAAGCTAATTATAGAGAAGTCTCTGTTGAATTTGGTAATGTGGATAATGTTTTAGATTGATAATGTACTGAGAAACGAAGCTTGTAAGGTGCTCGAGGTTCGCAAATTGTTAGGTATATCATTTGTTGATGAAGATGTGGAGATTATTAACAAATTAGTTGGATTAGAGGGTCAGGATGGATAGAAGAGATTTGCATTATTTGTTCCTTTCTACTTCTTAGTTGGTTTAGGTGTTTCTATTGTCTTTTCTCTTACTGGCTTTGTTTCGTTGTCTTCTGTTTTTGTGCTTTCTAAGAGAATTATTTTGGAGTTGATGGATTGGAGAAAGTTGGAGATTCAAGATTGGTAGGGGTAATTATTTGTTTTGTCTAAGTAGTGTGGTTATGGTTTTATTACGTGTTTTTGTAAGGGGTTGCGAGTTGTTGCTCGTTTTGTTTGTTTTTGTTGTTTTGTGGGTATTGGTTGGTTGGTGGCTGAACGGTGTTAGATATAGTTTTCTTTGGCCAGTTTGTAAGTTGAGTTGGAAAGTTCTATCAAACTCTGTTCTCCTAAGCCTTTGTTGGTTCTTTACCAATGAGTCTTAGCCATCAATAAAATATTTATTGCCTTTCAAAAAAAAACATGTTGAAACTATTGCTAAGTTAGATTTAATGAAGGCCTAGTAATTAGATCTAATAATTGGTAGCATAATTAAGTATTCTTAGTGAAAGCCTAGTAGCTAAGATATTTAATTGAGATTTGTTTGATCATTATGCTTTGATGAATGCCTAGTAATCATAAGTATATGCTTGGTATATCTATTGATCTTCATGCTTTATCTTTTGCATAGTTTAAGAATGCCTAGTATTAAACTAGTAATTGATAAAAGGATTAATTTGGGAAGGCCTAGTACCGACTAATTTATAATGATATAGATTAGGGTAAGGTGAATTTTAGTAATCTTATTCTCGCCAAGGACTGAATTGAATTGTTTGTTTTGTTGGTGTTTCGATGATCCAAGGTATTATTTATCAAGAGTGAGATTTAGCTTATATTGGAAGGATATCTTGTTATTATTGCTTTCTTAATTTTCCTGCTTTCAATTTACTTTGCTTTTGTTTAATTGATTTTGATATGCTTAATCACTGCTTTCTTGAGTTTATTTGTGATTCTCTAAGAAGAAAAAGTAACAATCTTTCTATGGGATCGACGTGTGCTTGCCCTAGCTACTACTTAGTTAGAGTTAGTTCAGTATTTACTTTATGACTCGTTGACGACATAATCAAGAGCCATGTGTCAAAATAACATTGAAAAGGACTATCATTGGTAATAGTATATAATTTGTGCATGTACTCAGAGCCTTTGTACATATTGGTCTCTCTACCCCCAATTTCAGCAAGTTGGTCCCTGTACTAAAAGATCCAAAGCAATTAAGTTCATGATGTTAGCTACTGTCCATCTACAACATCAAATTCGCTGACGTGGCAGTGATGTCGTCAACATTTTGATGGCGTTGCTGACGTGGCACAATCCACACCATATTTTTTTATTAAAAAATAATTTTTTAAAAAACAAATTTTTAAAAACTTTTTTTGGAAAAAAAAACGACGAACTTTTTTCCTCCCAAAAAATAGAAAAAAGGAAAAAATAAAAGAAGAAAAAAAAATTAAATTCGGTTTTTTTTATTTTATTTTTTATTCTGAAAAAATGACGTGGCAACTCAATTCGTCAGAAAGTTGACGATGTCTGTGCCACATCAGCGAATTTAACGATGCAATGGACGGCAGTTAACGTGTACGTGAGGGACTTAATTGCTCAGGATCCTTCAATACAGGGACTAAATTGTCGAAATTGGGGATGGAGGGACCAAAATGCACAAATGCTTTGAGTACACATGTACCAATTATGTACTTTTACCATTCTAAATTGGTAAAAGTACAAAATTGGTCCCTCAAGTGAAAAAATATGCAATTTAGTCCCTGAAGTGGAGTTAACTGAGCAATTGGATCCTTTCCGTTAGAAGCCGTTAAAGGAGCCGTCAATTGGGCTGACGTGGCAGTGAAGCCGTCAGCTGTGCTAACGTGTCATCTGCCACGTCATATTTTTTGATTAAAAAATATTTTTTAGAAAAAATATATAATTCTTTTTAAAAAAAATTTGGTGAAGGACCCAATTACTCAATTAACTCAACTTCAGGGACTCAAGTGCTCACTAAGTTCACTTCAGGGACCCATTTGCACATTTGCCCCTAATTTTTGGTTTTTTTAATAAAAATTAAAAAATTCATTTTTTCCTTTTTTTTTGAAAAATATTTAAAAAAAGAAAAAATGATTTTTTTTTTAAAATTTTGATACTATCTATTTTAATTTTGAAGGGGACAAATATTTACGCCATAATATTGTCAAATCTAAGTGTAGATTGGGTGACCAAAGGGTATGGTTGGGTTATTGCCTCTCATATTTGTAATCCAACTTCTTTATTAATGAAAAATTAGCCCGTTTAAATTAAAAAAAATATATATAGTAAATCAAACAAATCAAATTATTTTTTCATCGGTTAAATTACAAAGAGATTTTATAACTTTGATAATTACTATCCTTTTATTTCTGGTAGGAAGCAGAATTTCTTTGAAAGTCGCATCTTTTTTTCTTAAAAATTATAGATTAGGTTGTGGGTTTTTTAAAAAAAAAAATACAATTTTTTTTTTATAAATTAACTATTATTCAGTAAAACATTATGAAATGGACTGATTAAAGCAAGAAATAGTCAGAAAAGAGAAACTTGATATAATTGATTAATATATACTAAATATTACCAATTAAATCATTTATAAATCTATTGTTGTTCCTATTTAATAAATTAGTCATATTCACCACGAGTTTTGAAAAGAAGAAAATGATTAAAAAAAACAGAAAAAATAAAAAGAAGAAAAATGAAATTTTTATTTTTATTAATAAAACAAAAAGTTAGGGGCAAATGTGCAAATGGGTCCTTGAAGTGAACTTAATGAGCAATTGAGTCCCTGAAGTTGAGTTAATTGAGTAATTGGGTCCCTCACCAAATTTTTTTTTAAAAAAATTATATATTTTTTTAAAATTTATTTTTTAATCAAAAATATTACCTGGCATGTAACACGTCAGCACAGTTGACGGTGTTACTGCCACGTCAGCACAATTGACGGCTCTTCTAACGGAAAGGACCCAATTGCTCAGTTAACTCCACTTCAGGGACTAAATTGCATATTTTTTTCACTTGAGGGACCAATTTGCTATTGTCGCTCCCCTTGAGGGACCAATTTTGTACTTTTACCTTCTAAATCACAAGCATAGACACAGTGGCAATATGGTCTGGTTTGACAATACGATACGTTGTCAAAGTTGGGGTTTGGGCCATTTTAGACTTTGTCAAAGCTTTTTTTTTTTTTTCAAATAACACTTTCTTTATAACATTAGCTACTGTCCATCTGCAACGTCAAATTCGCTGACGTGGCAGTGATGTCGTCAACATTTTGATGGCGTTGCTGACGTGGCACAATCCACACCATATTTTTTATTAAAAATAATTTTTAAAAAACAAATTTTAAAAACTTTTTTGGAAAAAAAACGACGAACTTTTTCCTCCCAAAAATAGAAAAAGGAAAAAAATAAAAGAAGAAAAAAAAATTAAATTTCGGTTTTTTTTATTTTATTTTTTATTCTGAAAAAATGACGTGGCAACTCAATTCGTCAGAAAGTTGACGATGTCTGTGCCACATCAGCGAATTTAACGATGCAATGGACGGCAGTTAACGTGTACGTGAGGGACTTAATTGCTCAGGATCCTTCAATACAGGGACTAAATTGTCGAAATTGGGGATGGAGGGACCAAAATGCACAAATGCTTTGAGTACACATGTACCAATTATGTACTTTTACCATTCTAAATTGGTAAAAGTACAAAATTGGTCCCTCAAGTGAAAAAATATGCAATTTAGTCCCTGAAGTGGAGTTAACTGAGCAATTGGATCCTTTCCGTTAGAAGCCGTTAAAGGAGCCGTCAATTGGGCTGACGTGGCAGTGAAGCCGTCAGCTGTGCTAACGTGTCATCTGCCACGTCATATTTTTTTGATTAAAAAAACTATTTTTTT
>AWWV01013562.1:0-15067 GCA_001974805.1 Corchorus capsularis | reverse complement strand
ATTTCGTTTTTTTTTATTCTGAAAAGATGACGTCGCAACTCAATTCGTCAGAAAGTTGACGCTGTCTGTGCCACATCAGCGAATTTAACAGTGCAATGGACGGCAGTTAACGTATACGTGAGGGACGTAATTGCTCAGGATCCTTCAGTACATGGACTAAATTGTCGAAATTGGGGATGGAGGGACCAAAATGCACAAATGCTTTGAGTACACATGTACCAATTATGTACTTTTACCATTCTAAATCACAAGCATAGACACAGTGGCAATATGGTCTGGTTTGACAATACAATACGTTGTCAAAATTGGGGTTTGGGCCATTTTAGACTTTGTCAAAGGTTTTTTTTTTTTTTTTTATTTTTTTTTTTTTTTTTTTTTTTTTTTTTTTCTTTTCTCTTCTTCAAATAACACTTTCTTTATATGATCTGTTAGGTTTGCGAAGATAGGAAAATTCTTGAACTAGATCTCTTTTACTGGTTTTTTTTTTTGGAAGAGCATCACTATTATAATGCAAATAATAAACTGAACAAAGTTTGAAATGGAAAGAATATATATTATTCAAAAGAAAAAAGAAAGAGGCGTATATATACTACATATTATTTTTGTAGCTACATGTAATTACTTAATGGTCCTTTTAACTTTTAACCTGTTGAGACCTTATCACCCGTTTTAGTAATTTTCCTCATGCCAGATTATATAAAAGCCCCTTCTTAATGATGCCATTGAATCGGGCTGAATGCGTTGTCTTCGATTCGACTTCCAGCAATGATCCTCTCCGTCTCCCATCATCGGTTGTTTTCTATCTCTCGAAGGCATGTTGCAACGTGCGGGTCCGAGGTCCGAACCCTGCCGCTAACGACTTGGGAGAAGGGAGTCGCCACTAATCAAATTCTAGGTGTGATTAGTCACCTGATTGACCTAGTTAGCTTAATATGGTCCAAGGCTTGGCGAGGGACCCACTAAACCTATAGGTCTGGTCTTTGCAACCTAGTTCTAAGTCCGGAAGTCAATTACGTTTGGAGAAGGATTAGCACCCCCAAACGCCCGTCAAGTGACGGTACCTCTAATCTAATCAAGATCTAATATGGGTCTGAAATAAAATATTGCTTTGAACCTTTAATCCTATATTTTTTTGCTCTCTTTTTTGAGTTCAAGGATAATTAAACCTTTTATTACTCTTTGAAGACAAATATTAAAACGAAATTCGAACTTGTGCACTCGAGGGAAACAAAAGCGAACTTACCTTTCGTCCGGAAAGGGCATTTTAAGAAAAACCGAGTAAAACTAACGCCTTCCATCCGGGAAGGGTGTTTTAGAAAAAAACAAGTAAAAATTAGTGCCTTCCGTCCGGGAAGGGCACTTTGGGGAAAAGTAGGTAAAAATAAGCGTCTTCCATCCGGGAAGGGCATTTTTGGAAAATAGCAAGTAAAATAAGTGCCTTCCGTCCGGGAAGGGCATTTTGGGAAAAACAGGTAAGGATTAGTGCCTTCCGTCCGGAAAGGGCGTTTTGGGAAAAACAAGTAAAATCAAATACATTCCATCCGGAAAGGGCATTTTGGGAAATAACAGGTAAAATCAAATGCCTTCCGTCCGGGAAGAGCATTTTGGGAAATAACGGGTGAAATCAAATGCCTTCCGTCCGGGAAGGGCATTTTGGGTTTGATTTTTTTTTTTTTGAGTTTTTGCTCATTTGGGAATAAAATCTTCTATCTTCTCTATTTGAGTCTTAATTTCTCACTTTTTATTTTACGCTTTATTTATCTTAAAGTTCAATTAGCGAGCAGAAATACGTGCAATGCATGATCTGGTCTTTTTTAACTGATTGGTAAAGGGTCGTTTACTCGAATAATTTCAGAGGACCCTTCCCACGCATTAGTGGGGGTATCCGCAAAACTATCCGATCTCGGAGCAAACCCTGGGAGGTCGTGCCCGAACACAGTTACCCAAAGTCCACCCGTCATAGACTAAAAGCGGTCCTTTACCAGTCTTTAATTTATTTTGTGGCGTGTATGACAACATAAATATATGCAAATGATTCTCTAAATTAATCTAAAATTAAACTTAATTTTCTAAGAAACTAAAGTTTATTAAATTGTTCAAAGTTAAACTAAATTCCTAAATTAATTTTAAATCTAGCATTTTTACTTCCTCTCTTTTTTTTATCTTTTATTAATTTATTGAAAAGTAAATAAATTTTAGGGTTAAGCCTTTAATTGAAATAACCCTAAACGTTAAGGACTCAATTAAGCTACTTACAAGGACTGGCTTGAACACGCTAAAAAGTTTTAGTCTTTATGTGAACGAAATAGAAAGTTATGGTGCCTTTTTACGCTAAATTACTACTTCGGGGATCTGATTGAACGGAAATCAGGGACTACATTGCATAATCTAACCAAATGAATAACCTACAGACCTAAAAAGTATTAACATAACACAAAAACATAATAAAAATTGATTTAATTCCGAAAATGGTAAAGGAAATAACAAATAAGTCTAACTATAAAAAGGGTTCATTTTTCTTATTTTTCAGAAAACTAAATTTACATCAGACCCTAGTTTCCCCGCGCCGCCGTGCCACTACCGCCCGGAAATCGCAGCGCCGTGCCGGAGGACTCGCCGTCGTCGGATGAAGCTGAAAATGGGCGGTTCGTCTCGTCTTGAGGTGCCGAAACCGGTTCCGGTGGTGGTTTCCAGAAAACAAGCCTCCAAAACGTCAAATCGGGTTCACCCAAAACTCCCAAACTTTCCTCAGATCCGGCGAATCTAGCCGTCAAACAACCCCCGAGATTCCAACAAACCCTTCCTAAAGACTACCTGATGAAGATCCCTCAAACAATTTCGCAATACAAGACTCGATGGCTTTCGAATCCAATGAACCTAGGGAGAGAAAATGGGGTTAATGCCGAGAAGGGAGAAAGGGAGAAATCCCAGGACTACAGGTAAGCCCATTCTGTTTTCTATTTCTATTTTTTTGTGTATTTTCTTTGTTCGAGTTTTTCTCTGTATTTTTTTTTTGAATTTTTTCCCTACCCTGATGAACCCCAAAACGATGAACCCTAATTTTCTCCGAATGCCCTTTTTTTAAAAAAACTTCCTCCCCTTCCTTTTTCCTGAACCCTCTGGCTCAAAAATTCCCCCTCCTCTTTTCTTTTTACTGTTCTTGTATATATACTCCGAATGGCCAAAACCCATCCTCACCATTCCCTGCTTTTCTTCCCTATCTAACGGCTCGGATGGCTATCCAGCTTTGAGAGTTGAATTCCCTTTCTCTCCTTGCGAGGCTTTTTGAGAATCTATCTTGTCTCCTCTGTAATTCCCATTTGTAGTGAAACAACTACCCTTGATTTGTCTCTGTTGTATTCAATTTGAACCCGGTACAATTGTCGGTTGTCGGTGTTGCAGTGTACAGAGGGTATTCACGCAGTGTGGTGGTGCCTGCTTCCTTTTGTTTTGTCTTCCCCTTTTTTTATTTTTTTCCAACCTTGTCTTTCTCTTGACTCACGTGGCTTGATGAGGCATGTACTGGGTTTTATTTGAGTTGGCAGCTGAGGTGGCAAGTCCAGGCGACTCCCCTTGCTTTTTTTCTTTTTCATTTTGCTTGTTGTGATGGTGCATTTTTAAAACTACATGCTAGATGATAGAGCTTAGAAATGCATGCTTATCGCTTTTATTTTTTGGAATGCAAAAGATGGAAATTAAATGATGATATGTATGTAGACCTTGTTCTGGATTTTCTGTGTGGGGTGCCATGAATTAATATGCTTAAATGATGAATGGGATGCTCTGAATGCAAATGCAGTAATCTGTTTTGGATTTTTCTTTGCTCATGGGTGTATACTACTAACTGTAAATGCCAGTGCCATGCACAAATGATGTAAATGACCTATGATGAAGTGGGCACTGATATAAAACTGTGATGGTGCAGGTGATGAAATGATGAATGTATGGATGCAAGCTTGTGCTTATGGATACCTCCCTTGCTTGATACAACCTTTAGAAACGCCCACTTACCTTGCTTGGGGACTGTCTATGCAACTAGAAGTGTGATTTGAAAACTGAGTATGAGAGCGCATGTGTTCGCTAATCCTGACCCTAAAAAAAACCGCTTGATAGAGGAGAACTGCAGGCTAAAGATAACTAACATGTGTGCGTGTGCTTGTGATTGAGTGCCTTGCTAACTCTGTTTTTGTTCTTTTATTTTCATGCGGGGAATTGATTGCGTATAAGGGAGAGATTCTGGTGCACACTTGATCGGGGTTCTTGCTTTACCTAAGTCCAATTAACAAGGCTTCCACGAGGGTATTGAGAATCTAAGCGACGTGCCAAAGAATTTTGGAGATCTCTAATTTCATTGCTTTATCTCTTTTTGTATTATGTAATGTAAAAGAAACCAAAACATACAATAAAACTCCCCCTTTTCTTTTATTATTCTGTAAACTTATGCAAAATAGAATCAAGGTATTTTTTGTGTATATATGATATAAAAGGAAGCACGAGAAAGTAACAAAGGCCCAACGACTCAAAGGTTATTACCAAGACCAAATGAAAAAGGTTGAAAGGGAACCCGACAAACATGAAGGGAGACCCAAAGTTAGGACCCAATAGGACATGGCCTTTGGCCCATGCAAAAAATTTTGGGTGATACTACGAATTTCCTTTTTTACAGTTATGTACAACAAAACGAATGAAATAAAAAGAAGTGGATTTTACCTCTGTGGTGTTTGTGGTGTGCCAATTGCATTAATATAAACTAAATTGGATCTCCAAACTAACATCACATCGATATATATATATATATATATACATACATGACTAATGCACTAATGCTAAATTACTAATAAAATATTTTCGGATTTTCCTAATGTAACCAAGTCAGGATTAATCTAGGAATATGTTTACTATTTCACCATGATGTCCCAAAAGTGAGTTAGCTATCCTATAGTTATAGTGAACCAGAAAAAAAAAAATGCCCCTGAATGCACAAATGACCAAAACGCCCTTGGATGATCCTGATGCAAATTTAGGAGCAACTTGATTTTATTACTAGCGGAATTAGGGTGTCTACAAGGCAAGATCCTCAGCTTTCCTCTTCTTCCAGTATATTATTGATTTAATTTTTTGGCCGTATCATTTTGGGCGCACAACTCATTTCTCCAAGTTGTCCACTCTCTCTTTCTCTCCTCTTTGTCTTCAGTCCAAATTCTTCTTCTTCCTTTTAAATTTTTTTTTATAAATTAAAATTCCATTTCGATTGATCCTTGATTAGTTTGTCAACGGAATTCCCATAATCAAGAAAATCGTAATTTCCGAACTCAAATTGGAACTCTGAGAGTCCGATCTCCTTTTTACCCGATGCCAATTTAGGGTTTTTAATTATAAGATCATTAAAATTGATCGGAGAAAAGAAGAACGAAACTGGGTTTAGGCTTTGTTGAGGGTAAGTTCCTGACTTTTCCTCTTCTAATAGTTTATTATCAATTTAATTTTGTTGGGTATCATTTCTCTTGCTCTTCGCTCTTTAATTTCTTGTAAAAAAAACCTTTGATCCATTTTCTTATCAGAACCTGCCGTCTCTTTTCAGGGTATTGATGTTGTTTTTTCTAACACAGGTTTGTATCTTCTTTACGTTATTGTTGCAATTGAACTTTTTTTTTTTGGGATTAAGTTGTTTTGTTCCCAGAATCTAATGAGTCTATTCTTGGTGTTTTTGGCTCTTCAATTTGCTGTAAAAAATAATGCATTAATGCGTTGGCTTAAATTGATGCTGTTTCACTGACGTTTTTCCTTTTTTTTTTTTGGTTTTATTGTCCTCCTGATCTTTGTTGTGTTTGCTCAAATGGATTAATTTCCTGCTTTTGGTTAAAGGTTTTGCTATTGTAAAAGTGTTACTAAATTTCCTTCTTTTTTTATTTTTGCGAGAATTACCAGAGTTGTTTGGCTTTTGTTGTTTGGTTTTGGTGTTTGATCATTAATGTAGTGGAACCTGCATATCAAGGGAAGGCTTGCTGTTTGAGTTAGCTAGTAATGAATTCTTAGAACCGTTTATGATCAGGCATTCTTTTATTTTAAAAAATGTCTATTTCATTCTGAGTTTGATTGTGTCTATTCCTGTTCTTTACCTTAAAGATGTCTATTCATGTTCTTTACCTTTAATCTTAAGTGTATTGAATTATAAGCATTCAGTTGTTTTGTGTATCATAAAAGGTGCTCACCAGTGTTCTTAATTTTGGAATCTGTGAATAAAAACTTATTCTGATCCAATTGGTTATGAAAAACTTCTTTTGATTTAGTTGGTTATGAAATTGATTTATTTATGTCTCTTCTAAGGGTTGATTCTATGGTTCGCGACATTGGAGATCCTTGCCTTTCCCAATCTCCCATCAAGGTTGTTTTAGCTGTAAGATTATTCTCTCAGTAACTTTATAAATGCTAATCAAACGATTTAGTTTCTTATTGAATTGACATCTTTTTTTAATATTGTTTAGTGTCGTGTATCTGTCAATGTTAATCTTTGATGCCTAAAGATGAAACTTTTTTCTTGAAGCTTAGTTTTTTTGTAAGCTTTATAAGGTCTTTACTTGGTAACACTTTAGTTTAAATATTATCCCTTGCATAGGAGCTTGGTTTTTATAAGAAATTGAAAATTTTAAATTTTTTGCATTTTTAGTTTCAATGGTTTAAGCCATTCAGCAACTTTGAAATAAAAAGAAAATTAGTAGCAGAAGCCTTTTTGGTATTACTGTTCTTAATTGAATTGGTAGTTTATGAAGGACAACAATTTAAAGTACGATGGGAGGCATATAATTCCCATAAATAAAAATGCAGGGCTAATATTAATTATAATGAAGGTTGTGTCTTTGAATGTGCTCTTTCTCTCCCTCTCTATGCATACATACATATATATGATGTATAGTTTCTTGCAGAATAGGCTGAGACCATGCAAGTTGAGTTCAAACCCTTGGCAACATTATACTCTTAGCCCTGCAGGACATGAGTAATGAGTGTTGTCAATGTATATAAATTCAGCTTTAATCATTTTCTCTTTTCTATGATGAGTGCCAGAGGCAGAAATCTTGCTTTTGGAAAGTTAATTTGTGAATCTTTGACTTTTGGTAACTTCTGGCGCCCTTTCTGTCTTCCATATTGATTGATGATGTACTTATGTTGCAGGTTAGTGAGATGCTTAGGCCAGAGAAGTGACAGGCCATTTTTTATAACACAGGGAAGGTTTTCAGTTTCCAGAAAGCACTCAAGTTAATTGTTTTGGTAGCAGGTTGCTGTTACTTGGACAATCTATACACATGCTAAAGTAAAGGTACCAAATTACAACTACTCTTTTTTATACACAGCTTCAAGAATAATAATTTCGGACTTCTAGCACATACTACCTTTCTTTAATTTGAATGATAAATGCAAAGGATTTTTGAATAATTAGGAAACATAACATGTATATGTCTGATCTGATAAATACAAATGAAATGTCCATGTGAAGTTAGTTAGGAAACTGGTGATATTTAAATAGCTTCAACAATATGTCTGATATAATAAATTGAATATACTCTACTCATAGAAAAGGAAATGGTGGCAACTAGGAAGCACATGTGAAAAACAAACTTGGATGGACCCATTTCACATCTTAGCATGTTTTGTGCTTTAAGTTGGATGTCCATAACGGTAAAAGGAAGCAAATTACAAAGTACTTAATTATTATTTTATTTTTGTTTGGATATGTTAAGTCTATAGTTTATTTAATAGTTTAAACTTTCACGTTTACACATGTGAAGTAAGAGATGGTGAAAAATTATATATGATCCTGACAAATATTGCTTGATTAATATAATTCTCCATAACTTTTAGTGTAGTATTATTATTTATGGAGGAGAAGGATGATTGATTGGCCATATATATAGTTCATCATTTGATGATTTTAGCTTTTAAGATGCGAGGATACTTTATTTTAATTAGTTATATCAATTCCCATTTAAACGTGTTATTCAAATTAATTAGGGTTTAGGGTTGTTTGTTTTCCTTCCTTTTCATGTAATTACATATGGTCAAGTTCTGCTATCCATAGGCTCAATTTTATGGCTTTGTTAGTGGGTTTTAAATGAATTTTAATGATGATTTCAGGAAAAATGTTGTCTGCTTCTGGACTTGCTTTTACCGGTCATTTTGTAATTTAAAATGGCTACTGTTTGGGTGCATTGTTTCTGTTTCGCATCCATTCTGTTTTCCTCACAAGTTCTCTTTGGTTTTTTTTAGCCAGACAATTTCTCTTTGGTTGAATATTAGCTTTTCTCCATTGTTTGGTCTATCCTATTGTTGCTTTTCATGCGGATACAGGTGTGTATTTCTTCTCTGTCATTCCTGTATTTGCATTTCTTTTCAAATTAGATTGGTTTTAAATGCTTTGTTCTTCACATGTGATGAGTCTAATGCTTTTAACTGTTTTGCATTCACGTGAATCAATCAAATTATTTGATGGCTATATTTGCCAAGTAATGTTTGTCAGATTATTTGCACATGAACAATCTGAGATTAATTTTGCTAAATGAGAGTATTTGTCATGTCAAACCCATTAGGGATAAATTTTGTTTTCCTTATTCTTGGCGTGATCTAAATGCTTTTCTTGGTTGTTTGTTGATAAATGGCCTTGAAAAAATTCTTAAATATTGTAGATTTTGATGGTTGTCCTTAGAGGTGTCAACTGGGCGGGTTGGGCGGGTTTCGGGTCCGGGTCATCTGGGTTCGGGTCAAATGGGTCAGTTAGTTTTTTCGAGTCATTCGGGTTTCGGGTCATTTGGGTTCGGGTTAATCGGGTTTCGGGTCAATCGGGTCTCGGGTTATTCGGGTTCGGGTTTAGACTTCGGGTCATTCGGGTCTCGGGTCAAATGGGTCAGTCAATTTTCTTTTTTTTCTTTTAAATGTTTAATACTTAAAGTTATTTGATATTTTTATTCAATATATTTAAATTTTATAAACCCTACTATAATATGTAAATCTAAATATCCATAATAACTTTGTCTTTTTAAGTTGCTTCATTAAATTTTTTTCATTTTTTGAATTTTGACAATTATTAATTTAATAATCTTGTTATTCTATTAGATATATTATATTATATATGAAGATAATTTATACTAATAATCATGTTATTTTAATTTTGTTAATAATCTTGTTGTTATTCTAATAGATATATTATATATCTTCATATATATAATATAGAATAGAAATTAAAAAAACAAAACAAGTTTATTCTATTTTCTATATTCTATTTCTTTATTCTATAATTTAAATTATGGAATTAAATTAGAATAAAGTAAAGGTCATTGAATTACAAATTTACAATATTGATTTTATCTAAATAATAAATGATAACTTATAATATAAATAGGTAAACTTATAAATTCTCGGGTTAAACGGGTCAACTTTTCGGGTCATTCGGGTCTCGAGTCTCACGGGTTTCACGGGTTTCGGGTCATACGGGTCTCGGGTCAATCGGGTCACGGGTTAGTCGGGTTTCAGGTCGGGCGGGTTCGGGTTGTTGACTTTTTGTAGTCAAATCGGGTTGGGCGGGTTACGGGTTCGGGCGGGTTGGGCGGTTAATCGGGTTCGGGTCAGCTTTTGACAGCTCTAGTTGTCCTTATCAACTATGATGAGGAATGTTCTCTGATCAATCCTTGCAGGTTCCTGATTTAGAATTTTTATGGGATGCAAATCTTGAAAACCTCTTCCTCTTCGTAGATGCACATTGACACATACATTCTCATCTTGATCCTTAGCTGCTGTAAGTAGATTTTTATTTAGTGATTTGATTTACTATAAAAAGAATAGGGTTAATAATTAATTAAAATCAAATATAAATTGCATGATTTAATATGATATGATCTATCTTATAATGATGATTCTATTGCTTAGAAGACCTTAAGAATTTGAGTTTCTAGATCTGTAGGTATATTAGGTGTTTCTGTATCAGGGCATGAATTTCTTTAGTTCAAAGTGCTAAAAAGGAAAGATGAGCTGATGATAATTCATTATTGAACCACCTGTGATTTGGCTGGCAAAACAACATTCTAAGCATTTAGCTTCTGAGTCCTTAACTATAACAAAATTTACTACTTTGGCCATAACGTCTGTAGTGAAATCTGAAATTTGGTTAATGATAATGAAATTAATGTATTGGCTACTTATATTAGAATGTACAATAAGATCTGACAATTTATTAGAAAGTCCCTCCATCACATGCCGGGCTTCAATTTCTTTGCTATATTCTTATAAAAGATGGGAGTTTTTGAAAGGATTTGAAGGGTGTTTGGAGATTTTTCATCTTTGTCAATTTCTTTTGTTTGGTTGTGGCCTGAGAACCTCAAGTTCTTGCTGAAATGGTTTGATCGAATCATCTTCCAGTCTTTGGTGGTTAGTTTTTAATGACTGTATTCTTATTTATGTTAGCACATGTTCTGTCTGATAATATGCTTTAGTGAGATGCTAACTCTTTTTGAATCGATTTGTCTGATGTGTTTAACCCCCAGAAATGACAGATTGGGTCAGGTAACTACCAATGGATTCAATAGCTTCGGAACATAGCCAGATGCAACACCAAAAAATTTATGCTTTTGTTTAAGTTAATAGCTTTAAGTTCACCTTTTTTCCCAGTACCTATGCTTTAAAGTTATTTAAATATTTGACAAAACAGTTAAGTTTACTTAGTTGTTGAATTCAAGGACATGTTTAAATCTGTAGTTTTAACTTTTTGTTTTTTTTTCCTTTTTTGGTAAGAACATGCATTTTGGTCTTCAGAGGCTTCAAATAGTTGGACTCCAAGGTGTCTTTTGCCTTCTGATAAGAGTATGTTAGAATACTTTAGATGCGCATACTATCATGTTAATTTTTATATTACTAAATATGGAAATTTTGAAATATATCCCATTCTATACAATTTACACAATGGTTTTGTCAAAGTACATGATTCATGTCTTTAGCTGCTGAACAAGAAAACAGACCACAGAGGGAACAAGATGAAAAAGAATAATGAATAAGAGATTGATGGATCAATAAAACCAATGGGAAGTAAATTCTTCATGGATCTCCATTTAAGAGATTGAAGTTTAAGTAAGTTGATAATTTGTTTTGTAGTTTTAGTCTTCATTCCCATATTTAGTGTTGCAAATTCCAAGCTTTCTATATATTTTCTTGATGATTTGCAGGGAAAAGGAAAACGTTGACAAAGTGAAAGTTGACTAAATATGTAAGAAACAATGTACTTGTGTTTGAAAAATTTATTTTTATGAGACAGAATCTATGTTTTAGTGTTTGAAATTATATGGAATTTATAGGCCTGTATTGAATTTAATTTTCTTTGGCTTTTATCATGACAATGAATGTTTGAATCTATTACAAAAGAGTTTAGGGAATTCAATCTTTTCAGAGTGACTATTGAGTTAGTTCTTAATTCTATGTTAATTATATATTATAAACAAAGAGTTTTTTTTCACAATTGGTTTTTCTCAAAAGGCTGTGACTTATGATTTAAACAATAGGCAGTCTCTAATTGAACATATTGAAGGTGTTATGTCTAATAATACTTTCATGGATATTGAGTTTGTAAAACAATCTGAAGCCAATGGTAAGAAAATGCTTGATGGATCTCCATTTAAGAGATTGAAGGTTAACTAAGTTAACATTTGTTTTGTAGTTGAAGTCTAGGTTCCCATTTTTAGTGTTTTGGATTTCAATATGTATATCATCTTCTTGCTGTCTATATGTGTAAATAATGTTTTAAGTCCATGAAATTATATAGAAAGAACTTGAATCACACAGTCTAAAAAACAAGATATTAATCTGGCTGTTTTTGAACCTGAGGAACATTTCTCTTTAACAGATCATGAGAACCATAATGAAATAGTGGTGAATTTCCTCAGAGTTTGAAATGACCATAAAGGATAAGGTGAGATACACAATCATGGATAAAAATCAGAGAGATATTTACATTAAAAAAATTCATCAGTCATGTAGTATAAAATATAACTTTTTGAAAGATGCATTTAAGTTTCATTGACTAGATATAAATGTCAATTCTTATATACGATATTAAGATTCCTGATTTCAATTTGCAGAAAAGTTGGTTTGACGCATCTCTTTGCGGAGGAAAGGTAGGAATATCTAAAAGTTTTGGCATCTTCCAGGAACTCGAAGAAGAATCAGTATCTATATATTTTATTTTTTAAAGCATTTCCCAGAACAGTTATCTTTAATTTATTAGTCATTAGAACCCTGGTCATGTTATGAATAATAGCCTTAAATTTCTTTTAGACAAGAACATACTTTGATGTTTCATGGTTAAACAAAATGATTGTAATCAAATGATTTAATCAGAATGATCATTTTGTGTAGAACTTATGTTGACTTAGTTCAAAGTCTAGGCCATTTATTAACTAGCCAACTAAAACAGTCTATCACGTTAAACCTGAAAGAAGACAGACAACCAGGAATCAACCCTACCACATTTGAAACATACATCTTACAGATTTCTTATGCTATCACATTCGATTTTCTTGATCAGACAAACTATAACAAAACAAATAAAAACACGCCCGCAACGCCAGCGCGGGCTACCCCTCTCGTATATATGATATATCTAGTATATAGGTCGATTGCCATATAAACCTTTATACAAGCAAAAAAAAGGCAAGTCATATGCATTTTATTCCCCTCCTGAAAGCACGTGCAAACATTGTGAATTGCTCCCCAGATAGGAAATCCGCTGTCAATGGCTTTACTGATTTCAGGGTTTGAGTTCCCTTTGTCTTAGAACTCAAGAAACCAAAGCTGGTGTCCCGGATCTGACATGAGTGAAACGAACGAGCTGCTGAGGCAGATACGGAAAATGTCCTTTGTCCACTTAGCATCGGGCTAACGTGTTTTTTCTTTGGCGAAAGATTGTAAGCTTTCTGGTCAGTCTAAACATCCATATTTAAAAATGATCCAACCATTTGTAATCATAAGAGTATTTGATAGGAAAATGTTATGTGATAAATTAAGATTAGCAAAGTTGTGAGGCTTCAAAATCTTACCTCCACAAGGGGACACACATTGATCCAACCTTTAGTTCCAACATCTTTTAATGGAAACCTTAGTAAGAGGTTTCCAAACTTGTCTGAGGACATGGAAAAGCGTTTAGTAAACAAGGGGTAAACAAGAACCAAGCTTACATCTTATTTGCATTGCAAATATACAAATGACTAGTTACCTGCTTGTTCAGGTGTCGATTCCGGTATGGCTCAGAAACTTGAGTGATTCCAGTTATACCATGCAAACAACACAAAGGGAAGATCAGGAATTATAGTTGAACTATCAAATAGATTGAATATTAATAAACAAAGAAAATCAGGGAGGACGTGATTGTGATGCAAAATACCATTTCATATCACTCAAATTTGAGTCTTGTTGGCTAAGTTGAAAACCATGGAACTTGAGCAAGAATTCCACATCCTCTGCTACTTGCAAATTTCTACTTCTCCCCTAAAAATAAACAAGAATATCAACTAACATGACACCTGTTTTGGTCAAATTATTTCAAGCACTGACAGTAAAATGTGGTGGGAAAAAAAAACCCAAAAGCAAAGCAAAAAGTGAAAGGGAAATGTTTAGAATACCTGATATATATTGGATTGAAGATATTGGTCAATACAATCGCCAGTTTTTTCAAACACTCTAAGCAGAAGTTTGGCAGAGTACAAAATTTCCTTCCTAACCTTGCACTTCCGAACCAAATTACTGCTTTCAAATTTTGCTATCGATATAGTCTCCTCATAAATTGCGGATGACATCTCAAGCATCAAACATCGGTGAAGCTCCATGCCAATGTCTGAAAGAGAAACACGGACATACCGATTTGATTTCCCTATCAACCATTCATGAGCAACCATCAGTAGAACAGCCAGCTCAACGAGTTTCCCTTCCTTCAAGTAAAGGCAACTCAATTCCCCAATGCTTTTGCTTTCAACTGCGATATTCAATCTAATACTCTTCAACAATCCTGCTTGTTGTTCATTAAAACAAAACAAAAGCAAGCAAGCCTTGAGAAAAAATTGCCTTGACACACACGCATGACGATCATAATTAAAGAAATTTCAATAGAGACAAACCAATTCTGGCAGGCATAATATATAAATTAACTTGAAAATGGATTTTCTTGGGCTCCACTCATTCAGATATTCATGTTTGCTGCATCAGAAGCAGAAAAGTCAATAACTATTATTATTTGCCCCTGCATATATCAAAGTCAAACAAGTAAGATAATTATACTTAAAAAATTTACCATAGTTTTTCAAGTTCAACAATTAATGGTTGCAGCCCTTCATAATTACAATTCTGATCATGAGATAGACTAGAAGATTGTACGAGGTTTTGAGATTCATGGCCAAAACTCATTGAAGTGTTTGCCACTGGCTGAGAAGGAAAATAAATTAATTAATCAAGGCCTATTATGGCTTTAATAAGAATAAACAACAGTAAAACTGTTTTTGGAGACCCAAAACATGCAATTGAGCTAAAGAACACCATGAGAATTGCCCAGTTGCTTAATGGATAACATCTAAGAAACGACGGAATGAATTTTGAGTATGAAAAACATTTTTGTAGCCAGAAATTTTTAAATATCCTGTCAAATCCATATCAACTTCTTCTGACTATTAATAGTGCAACTTTGAAAGATATTGCAAATGTACAAAATATTGTATTTTACATTGTCCATTGCCTTCTGAGGGAAAAATGTATAAAAGAAATGTGCAATAACTGCCTTACTCCCACCTTCAGACTCTCTGGTTTTCCATGCAGTATCATTGGGCTTTCCATCTTTACAGCACTCTCAGTCTCATAATAGCAATCTAGATTCATAGGGTATTCAAAATGTTTTGTCAATGGAGACTTAATTACATAGTATTAAATAATATCAAAAGCAAATTAGATAAGATATTTCATGAAACAGAGGCACCCAAATCCATAGTTTTATATTCTAAACCAATTTTGCCTTCTATTCACTTGTTCTTTTACTCTTCTATACTTTCTA
>AWWV01013561.1:0-13196 GCA_001974805.1 Corchorus capsularis | reverse complement strand
TATATATATATATATATATATATATATATATATCTCACTATATCTACAATTAGATGCCAAAACTAACTAGATATATTTGATAAGAGAGGTATGAAAAATTACCTTTTAGATCCCTGGCATCTCCGATACTTTAATTTTCCATCCACATGATAAACAGTCACCTCAAATTGCCAATGAAGCAAAGACAAAGGAACATATTGGTTACTCATCCAATGAGTTTACTTTAGATTCAAGTGAATAGGGACTTAAATTCTATCAGTAGGAACAGGAAGAAACAGAACCAAAACTGATGCAATGCAAAAAAAAAAAGAAAAAAACTGCATATATATTTCATACCTGTCGAACATTGTTACTAAAGAATAGTCTTGGTGCTTTAGAGGAAACCCAGCTTCATGAAAAATAGGCTGAAGTTTTTCGGCTGCATCTTGATTCGATTCCGCCTGTGAAACCATGATGAGGTCAATCAAATGGTACATAAAGGCATTGCCTAATTTTAGTTTCAAAGGAGAATAAACTGAAAGCATATTTTCTAATTAATCTTTAATGAAAATATGAACATAACTTTCATAGTTGGATCTTTTATCCTGAATAAATCAACCACGTATAATTATAAACAAGAAAGTTATAACTTACTTCTTGTCCATAGCTTTGTGCAGAAAATCTCGAACAAGATGATTTTCCCCTTTCTGCCTTCAACTCTTATGGTTTCTCTGATGGATAAGAAAACCTAGCCGTCAAGTATTTTTTTTGATCTTATAAAGAGAAAGGAGAGGGTTCATCCCTTTATATAATAAACCCCCTTTAGGTTCTAACCCTAATAGGATTCTTAAATCCTTATGGACCTCTTTAAGGCCTTGTCTAACTAGAATTTTAAGTCCATCAATTAAAATCCTTTAATGACAAGGAAAGCCCAAAATTATATGGGTCAAACTAATTATGATTAAAATTAATCCAACATAAACTACAATTTTAGTTTCAAACATAAACTGGCATAAACAAATAATTAAAATAAAGAAGATTAGGCAACATCCTTATAAATATGAAGCCGATGAGATGAAATTTTGCATACATTTTGCCACTCCTGCAAATAGATGAAAAGTGTTTTACTGCATACAATTTGCGGCTACTCCTCAAGACATGTATGGATTTTATCACCAACAATTTCAAAAATTTCAAAAAGTTGAAGCATACGCATCATGGAAGCCAGCTGATGCTGACAATTTCTGGCCAACTTACAGTTTCCATTGGACATGGAACTCAATTTCAGATTTTCTAGTTCTGTGATCCGTTTTATGATAAAGTCGCGATAAGCGATGCTTCCTTCTAGGCCAGTATGGCACAACTTTTTGTATACAGAAGGTCACATAACCTTCTCAAGAGCGACCATCAGTAAAGTAGCTAGCTCAATAACTTTTCCTTCAATAAGATAGTGAACAATTTCATTCTCAACTAAAATTTGCTCTGTCTTCTCAAGAAGCAAAATTAGAACCTCTCGCATTTCTGTCTGTCATGAGTACCAAAAGAACAGGTATAAGCAAACTACCAACAAAATCCCTCACTTAGATATCTCAACTTTAAGAACATCAACTAGGTAATACCATTTTCCCCTCTGAACTTGAAGAGTTTTGACGTTTTGTCCCCTGAACTTCAATTTTGGACATTTTGCATCATGAACTCTTAATTTGGAGCCCCATTTTGCCTACCTTTTGAGAGGGAGGGACTAACGGGGCTCCAAAGTGAGAGTTAAGAGGGCAAAATGTCAAAGATTGAAATTCAGGGTGCAAGTTAGTAGGGATGGTACTTTTTCCATACATAATCAAAGTCACAAAGCAAAACAAACCATTTTTGGTAGACAGAACACAAAAATCGCACGGAAGATATGTTCTTCGGGATTCTAATCACCAGAATACTAAAATATCTTAAACCTGCAGAGTGCAGACAGAAAAACATAGAAATGTGCATGGAATTGATGTGCCTTATGTGGAAAAAAGAAACAAACTGAAACTCATACCTTATCCGCGCAAGTATGCAATTGAGAGGAAGCATGTTGTGTTGTGAATGTGGGGGGTTGTTAGGCACATATTTTCCTATATTTTATATGTTAATTCTATTTGATTATGTGTCTATTTCTATGTACTTGATGCTTAATTTATTCATATTTATGTTTTAGGTACATATTGGAGTGTTTCAAGGCAAAAGGAGCTAAATTGGAGCTATTTAGAACAAGTTGGAAAAAATTCTGTTTCAACCTAGAGCGGGTCGAAATCAAGCTAGAAATTCTCCTGTTTCGACCTTCCGCAGGGTCGAAACAGGGCTGTGAAATCAAGACAGAATTTGGAAGGCACGTTGAGCTCAACTCATTGGGCTTAATATTAAGACCAGCTGGATACATTACATTTGGGCCTTGGAAAGACTTGTTTATCCCATATTATTTACTTTAGTAATTATTAGGAATTTTATGGGCAAGGTTGTAATTTGCCTAAACTAAAAATATTAGGTTTTTATATATAAGCCAGCCGCATGCCTTACAACGGGATTGGATTGGGAAATTCCAGATTTTGCTTTTGCTTTTAAACGTGAATTCAAGTATGGAGATTTTCTTCATTCTTGATTATTTTGTAAACTTTCTTTATTAGTTAATTAAATTTTGAGACTTTCAATCTCTTGGGTATTTGATTTGTGAGGCTCTACGCTTATTCATCTATCTTGTAAGTATTTCAATTTTCTCTGAATTATTTGAATGATTTTATGCTTGATTATTTAGAATGGCCATCTATTATAATTGGGTATGATTTCTATTGTTAGATGAGATTCTTATATGCAATCGTAGGTAATCAAATCCCAAGTAACAACTTAGAGTAGCCCTCTAAGAGAATCTTGAATATAGATTGCATGTTGCCTATATAAGTGAGCATTGTCTATTGTTGGCTAAAATCTTTCTAGTTCTTAAAGCAATGGGTTACTTGAATCTGGTAGACGCTTGGAACTAGGTTAGTAAACTTGTTAGGATTTAGTCTATGACTTGCGTCATGATTAATGAAGACTAAGGAAAGATAGGGATTAATGGGCGTTTGACATTAATCTACGCCATCTATTTACAAAGTTAGATATCAATTGATGGCAAGGATCAAATCCTTTTATCCCAAGAGTGCGATTGTCTTGAAATTGGAATATTTATATTGTTACTTTAATTTCACTAATTTAATTTGGCTTTAATTTAGTTTAATTAATTTCTCCATAAAAACCCCCCATTTAGTTTAATTCACAACTCTAGGAAAGATAATTAAAACAATAGTTCTCTGTGGGATCGACTCGTACTTACCCTATCTATAGGTTTGTATGATTTTTATTTTAGGTGGAATACGACACCCATCAAATTTTGGCGCCGTTGCCGGGGACCTCATTTGTTTTGTTGCTTTCCTTTAGTTTTGTTTTGTTTCGTATTTTGTTTTTGTTTTTGTTTTTTTTGTTTTTGTTAATTTTGCAGGTTTAGGCATTAGGAGCTTCTTTACAAGTCACCCTCCATTCAAGTCTTGAAGAATTATTGATAAAATTTGGTTTTCTCATTCCTTGAACTCAAATTTCTATTTTCTTTATTATGGATCAATTTAGCGCTTATAATGGATTTTCCTATTATGAACCTTATTACAACCACTGTTCTTACAATTCAGGTTATGAGGATTATCCACCATATGAGCAGCATGGAGACCAACTTTTTCATAATTCCTACAATGAGCCATATGCAAGTTATCACTCATTGGAGGAACAAAAGATTCCTGCACACTTTGTGGCTTTCATGGAAAAGCTTGTTGACGGAACATCCTTACTTGCTAAAGGACAATCGTTAATTAATAAAAAAATTATTGATACATGAACAAGAAATACAAGATCTGGGAAATCAAGTGGGACAACTTGTTGATTCCTTAAGAAGGGTTGAAGCTTACCTCAATACCCTTGAGGAAGAAGAGAATGACGCATGGGAAGTGAACCTTGGTGAGAATGAAGCTGAAAAAGAAGATGAGATAACTTCTTCAGTTAGTCAACCTCAACCCCTTCCTAAGCCAACATTAAGTGGAAATTCCGCATCCGAAGTCAATATGGTTGATAACTCTTCTCCAATTGAGATTTTGAGATGTGAGAATCAAGATTTCCTAGGGATTGAGAAGTTTTTGAAGTTTGGGTGCTTCAATGGTGATGATTCATATGAGGAATGGGTGACAATGGAGCCATTCTTTAAGAATAATGATGCCTGCAAGTTTAACAATGTTGACAAGATGCTGAGAATGCAAGAGGAGTCTAAAGCCAATTTCTTTTACTCGAAGAGGCTCTTGCACAAACCCACCACGGCAACAACAAGGGCATTGGCTTTACTAGCCATTCATGGAGTTCCTTTAAGCAAAATAGGCGACTTCCTTCCATATCTCTTTACTTTTCTTTTATTCTTATATGTTCATATCTTTCGATTTTGTTCATATTTGATTTTTGCATTGAGGTGGAAAGATCCTCCTTGACAAATAGAGAATGGAAATGTCTAGCCAAAGACGTTAAATGACGGCGCTAGATGGGAGGCAACCCATGATTTTATTTTTTATGTTAAGCTAATTGTTTCATTCATGAATTTTGCATTCTACATGCATCAATTGCACACGTGCACATTTAGGTTAAACTTTCTTTCTCCGTTAACCAATTTTGCTCTTATTTTTGAAGAAAAATTGCTGTGGTGAAAATTGCCTGTTCGGACCCACCTGAAGGTCGAGCTCAACTTGTTGACAGGTCGAGTTGGAGATAAAAAAAAATGAAAAAAAAAATCTCCTGTGTCGACCTGTAAAAAGGGGTCCAGTCGACCCTTCTCCGGGTCGACACGGGAATTTATATACGTTTGGCCAAAAGTTCCTGAGCTAACCCTAAACAGGGTGAACTCAACCCTTTTCAGGTTAACTCAGGAGATTTTCAAAATTAACCCTTTTGAAAAAAAAAAATCTTAATTTTCTTTTCTTTTCTTTTCTACCCTAATTCTTCGTTTCCCCAAGTTCTTCTTTGTCTTCCTCGACTCCATCTTCTTCTTCTTTCCTCCGCCACCCAACCCATCTTCTTCCTCCATCACCACATCGGCGACCATCCCCAACCCGATCCTCCTCCCTCATTCTTCCTTCCGCCCATTCTTTTTCTTTCATATTCTTCTTCATATCTCTCTCTCTCCGAGCCGCGTCGTTGCTGCTCTCCAATTGACGCCGCTCATTTGCTCATATCCTCTCCACTGGCACTTCCACCGAGGCAGAGCAAAGCCCGACGCCGATACACTCTTGTCGACGCTGCTCTTTTTCCCTCACTAGCAGCGCCCCCTGTCAGCAAGGCTGCCACCGCCTGGCATACCGGAGCAAAAGCCCGACACTGCTTCCCTCTCTTTCCTCAATCTTCATTACGCAGCAGACTTTCCTTCTTTTTTCTACTCCGGTAGCTCTTATTCACCTCTGCGATATGGGTTTTCAAATAAGATACTGATTTTTCCAGTTTAATCTTCATAGAGTTTTATTTATTAATTCAACTGCTCCCTGATAATTTTGACATGAAGTAAAATTTTGGGAATTTTCTGTTTTATTTGAATTTCTTTAGCAGAAGTGATATTTGATTTTTGTGCGTTATAGTTACATTGGGTTATGTTTATGTTGTACTTTGATTGGGGAATTTCTGTTTTTCATATCTGGTTGTGCTTGATTTTAAGAACTCTATTAGTGCCATTCGTTCTTTTGCAGCTATTTGAACTTCTTTTGGCTTTAATGAACTAGTTCATTAATACTGGGAATTGAGATAGCATAGGCTGTTCTTTCTATGATAGTGCATATTGATAACGGAGTTAGTTAGTTTTCCTATCTTTTTCTTTAATTTTTCATGTTGCATTTAGTTTTGCATGTTTAGGACCTTATATAAGACATGCTATGATACTTTGTGCTTATTGCTATGCTTGCTTGATTTATTGGATTGGGTGCACACTTTCTTGATAGATTAAGTATTGCATATATCGTGTTATTGATGGTTTCTCCACCTTTGTACTTGCTATTGATCTAACCAAACAGATTTTGTAAAACAATTCATTGATTTTTGAAATTGTTTTCAAAAATTCTAAAATTGTTTTGAGTACGCATTTGTCTTATCTCTTTGATTTATCTATGAAAGCTAGTTTAGCATGGTTTAGTTTAGTATTAAGACATTTGTAATATATTTCAAATTTTCATATGCAAGATTATTCTTTGATTGAAATTTATATGGGAGTTTTTCATAAAGTATTACTTCTAGAACTTGCTTCACTATCCTTTCGAGGCGATTTATTTATTTAGCTTATTATCTTTTATAGTGTACACTTTTATGGAACTAGAAAATATGCATTTTAGGATTGAGTTTGAGCCTAATTTTTGCCTACCTTTTGAAAGGCCATAGTAGTGAACCCCATTGAGCCTTTTTCTTGGTTATAGTCTATATTTGTTATATTTCTTGTTTTTAGCCACATTATCCCAAAGAACCCTAACCCTTTTAAAGAAAGACAAGTTTTCTCTTAGCCTTATTATCTCTTGATTGGTGAAGTTTGACTTGTTTCATTGTTGGTTCTTGGCTAAGCATGGAAATCGGTTATTTGTGAGGGATTCCTTCTATTTCTTAGTTGGAGATCCTATTTGAAGGGTTGAGTAGATGTCCAAGTGATTCAATTGAAAAGTGTTAAAAAATATATATATATCAAGTTAGTAACTTGAGGTGGGAGAGCATAAAATGCAACCACCAAGAAAATTCAAAAAAAAAAAAACACTTGTGCTTATAGTTATGGACATCCATTTGAGCATTCATTCTTTGGTAAAGTTAAGAAGGAAGAAGAAAGTTGAAGTTTTTGGAGCCAAGTTTTGGGCTACTCATTGATATATTTGCCCATGATTATTTTCACTTCACATTTCTTGAGATATTTTTGATATATCCTTTACCCTTTCTTTGATAGTCCACTTTACCCATTAGCCCCATTACAACCCTTATTATTAATGCATTCTAGCTCTTGTGTATACTATGCTTTATTTCATTTTGAGCTAATATTTAGTGGAGATTGGATAGTTTTGCAAGTCTATGGTAAGTATACTATTATGAGTGGATTATAAATACCTATTAAGGTATGATGAACCCTATAATATTTTGATTGGATCTTTGAGCATATTTTTATTTGATTTATATTACATTTGAATTTTTACTAACCTTTACTATACCTTTCTACAATTAGTGGATGAATTTTTGAGATAACCTTTTGTGTACTCAACATTTTCAAAATTCTTTTTGATCAAAACACATATTTGGTTGATTATTTTAGCAACTACTTTCACATTGAGGACAATGTGTTATTTAAGTGTGGGGGAGGAAATGTCTATTTTAAAGGTCCATTCTTTGCATCTTTTACTAGAGATTGCTTTTTAAAAGGATTTTTAAAATTTTTCAAAAAATTTTGCCTATTAAACCTTTCTCTAGTGAAATTCTTTTACATAATGTTTGTGGGTATCGTTCTAGTTAAGTAAGCCCTCATGAGACTATACTCCTCCTCTAGGGACGCTTAGGGGTTTAAAGGCTTGTGGTTTACGCTAAAAACCACCGTGTGCCTACGAAAGTGGAACTAAGTCATTTGTTGCATGTGATTTTCCTTTTTGATTTTAGAGTGTTTGTTTGCATATGCATTTGTTTGCTTTTGTTTAGTTTTCTTTAAGTTTTTAGTATTTGTTTTGTTTTCTAGCTTGCTAGGGACTAGCAAGATCTAAGTGTGGGGGAATTTGTTAGGCACATATTTTCCTATATTTTATATGTTAATTCTATTTGATTATGTGCCTATTTCTATGTACTTGATGCTTAATTTATTCATATTTATGTTTTAGGTACATATTGGAGTGTTTCAAGGCAAAAGGAGCTAAATTGGAGCTATTTAGAACAAGTTGAAAAAATTCTGTTTCAACCTGGAACGGGTCGAAATCAAGCTAGAAATTCTCCTGTTTCGACCTTCCACAGGGACGAAACAGGGTTGTGAAATCAAGTCAGAATTTGGAAGGCACGTTGAGCTCAACTCATTGGGCTTAATATTAAGACCAGCTGGACACATTACATTTGGGCCTTGGAAAGACTTGTTTATCCCATATTATTTACTTTAGTAATTATTAGGAATTTTATGGGCAAGGTTGTAATTTGCCTAAACTAAAAATATTAGGTTTTTATATATAAGCCAGCCGCATGCCTTACAACGGGATTGGATTGGGAAATTCCAGATTTTGCTTTTGCTTTTAAACGTGAATTCAAGTATGGAGATTTTCTTCATTCTTGATTATTTTGTTAACTTTCTTTATTAGTTAATTAAATTTTGAGACTTTCAATCTCTTGGGTATTTGATTTGTGAGGCTCTACGCTTATTCATCTATCTTGTAAGTATTTCAATTTTCTCTGAATTATTTGAATGATTTTATGCTTGATTATTTAGAATGGCCATCTATTATAATTGGGTATGATTTCTATTGTTAGATGAGATTCTTATATGCAATCGTAGGTAATCAAATCCCAAGTAACAACTTAGAGTAGCCCTCTAAGAGAATCTTGAATATAGATTGAATGTTGCCTATATTAGTGAGCATTGTCTATTGTTGGCTAAAATCTCTCTAGTTCTTAAAGCAATGGGTTACTTGAATCTGGTAGACGCTTGGAACTAGGTTAGTAAACTTGTTAGGATTTAGTCTATGACTTGCGTCATGATTAATGAAGACTAAGGAAAGATAGGGATTAATGGGCATTTGACATTAATCTATGCCATCTATTTACAAAGTTAGATATCAATTGATGGCAAGGATCAAATCCTTTTATCCCAAGAGTGCGATTGTCTTGAAATTGGAATATTTATATTGTTACTTTAATTTCACTAATTTAATTTGTCTTTAATTTAGTTTAATTAATTTCTCCATAAAAACCCCCCATTTAGTTTAATTCACAACTCTAGGAAAGATAATTAAAACAATAGTTCTCTGTGGGATCGACTCATACTTACCCTATCTATAGGTTTGTATGATTTTTATTTTTGGTGGAATACAACACCCATCAGGGGTCATCAAGGCAAATGCTTCTGATGTTGGGTTGAGATCCATGGCGGAGAAATAAGGTAACAAATGCTAGATAACCATAATAACTGGCCTTATGCAGGGGGGTCCAATTTTCAAAACTATCCTCGAGGGTGTCGTGAATATCAATTGTGTAACCAATTTCATCTTCAAGTAAGGCTTCAGCACATTCTTCTCCACCGAACTTAATGAGCTGTAATGTAATACAAGGAGGGAGGATCTTTGGGAAATCGTCTTCTTCTAAAAAGGTGAGAAATTTTTGCTTGTCATCCTGAAGGATGATATCTTGAAGTCGAATTATAGGATCAACTACATAACCATCGGAATCATTATCAACCTCCTGATCATCGACCATATTAACCAGCTGCCATAGTATTTTGAAAATTCTTGATCAGCAATACATATATATAATAAAATAATACTCATGAAAAGTAATTAAGAAAGTAAATTTGAAACTTGTTAAGCATAACAAGATAGTATATAATCTTGACAAAATTTGATTTCCACTCTCGCATTCCATGTACCAACAGTAGAATGCTAGCTCTTATATTATAATATAGATCGTTCAATTTTCCACAAAATTAAAATTTTATATAAATTCCAAATCTATTTAATAAAAAAAACGAGTTCTGGGATTTTCTTTAGAAATATGGAATGGGAGAGAGAAAACCACTGACCTGAAATCGTAAAAGAACGTCGCTTCGCAACTAACAAAGCCCTAAGCCCCTAACCTTGAGAGCTTTTTTTTTGGCCGAAATAACATATCATATATTCGAATCTTATAACAAGAGTCATTACAAAATGTCAAATAGTGAAAGAGAAAAAACAGAAATCTCAAGACCCTTTAACAGAAAGAGAAAAGAAAATTAGGGGGGGCAGGAACGCCATCCTTATCGCAGATATGGAGGAGTTGGGATGGGGGTTGAGAAACCCAATCAGAGGGGCACATCCCTTTCCTCATAGAAGTTGCAACCCAGTTGGCTGCACAATTGGCTTTTCTACTGATCTAGGAAAGATTCACAGCTTCAAAGTTGTCCATATATGCCTTGATATCTTTGACAATAGGAAGGATTCGCTAGTCACATACTCTATTTCTAGGATAACTTTTAATGCTGTGGTGTACAACTGCTGAGTCTGTCTCAATAGTAAAATTGTCAAGATTATGGTCCCGAGCTAAGCTAAGAGCTTCCTTGATAGCTATAGCCTCAGCTTCCACACTTGAAGATACAGGAACAAACTTGGCTCTCCCATCTACAATCGAACCATTACAATCTATAATAATAATACCAACAGCTGCATCACCAGAAGTCTCATCATAAGCCCCATCGTAATTAACTTTCAGCTGACCTTCCACTGGCTTCTCCCACGCTGCCAAGATACTTTCTTTCCTTGAAACTTTACTAAGAGCAGCTTTAAATTCTTTAGCATTCTTAAATTCAAGAGCTGCTTTTTCTACCACAAAGACTGTCTGTTCCACACAGAGACCTCTCTTTTCAAAACAAGCAGCACATCTAGCTTTCCATATATGCCAGCAAATAAACACAATTCTAGTCTGCAGTTCAATCTTCATAGAGTCTCTAATGCCTTTCATAGAAAGAACTTCATATAACCAAACATCAAAAGTAGTAATTGCATTTCTATCAATTTGATAATTAAGACAAGAGGCAAACCATACACACTGAACCCAATCACATTCCAAAAACAGATGCTCAACAGATTCCTCTTTTTTAAAACAAATGGGGCAAACAGGGGATATGGAACATTTTCTCTTCCACAAATTGAGGAAAGTAGCTAAGCTATTAGAGCAAGCTCTCCACACAAAGTTTCTGACCTTGTTAGGAGCAGGTGAAGACCATATGAGCTTCCAAGTTTTGCTACTAACCTGATGTGAAGTTGATGAAGTTGACAGACCTCTTGGAACATGATTTCTAATGGCAAAATACCCTGATTTTACTGAATAAATGTCATCTTTATTATAGGGCCAGACTATACGATCCTGATCAGAGCTTTGACAAATAGGAATCTTCTCAATATTTCTTATAACACTGGGTTCCACCTCATTTCTTATAGCCTCAAGCTTCCACATACCTGCTTCCTTATCCATAATTTCTATTACTTTCCTTGGTAGGGTTTCACTAATAGGCTCATTGTTTTGTTGCAGAGTGTCATGATCAGGGACCCATCTGTCCTTCCATATATCTACATTGTTGCCTCCAATGATTTGCCATCTCATATGTTCTTGCAGTACCTTCCTTCCCTCCAAAATGCTATCCCAGGACCACGATGCTCTTGGACCTTTCCGGGCTTCCATGAACTCGCAATCTCTAAAGTAGATTGCCTTAAGGATTTTAACCCATAAAGCATTAGGATGAGTTAGGATCCTCCAGCTTTGTTTGGTCAAGAGAGCTCTATTAAACTCTTCTAAATTTCTAAACCCAATTCCCCCTTGTTCTTTGCCATTTGTAAGTTTTTCCCAACTAAGCCAATGTATTTTGCTGCGATCTCTTCCCCTTGGCCCCACCAGAACCTAGCCATAACAGAATTTATTTCTCCACAGAGCTTTTTTGGTAGCTTAAAAACAGACATAATGTAAGTGGGAAGAGCACTTGCTACAGACTTGATGAGAACCTCTTTGCCTCCTTAGGATAATAGACACTGCCTCCAGCCTTGCATTTTGTCCCGAATCCTCTCCTGAATGAAATTCATGGCCTGACACTTGGTTTTACCCCAGAAATTAGGGACTCCCAGGTATGTACCAGGATTAGCCGCACCAGCAATCTGTAGGGAGCTTTCTACTTGATTCTGTACCTCAGCATGGGTATTGTTGCTGAATATTATGCTGGATTTCTGCAAATTCACTAGCTGTCCTGATGCTTCGCAATAAGCTTTAAGGATCCAGGCCATACCTTCACAGTTTTCCTTAGTAGCTGCAAGGAAAAACAGAGAGTCATCTGCAAAAAGCAGATGGGTAAGTGGAGGACAATTCCTGCTCAAGAAAATACCCTGAAGGACACCGACAGACACAGCTGAGTGGACCATTCTAGACAACACATCAACAACAAAAAGAAAAAGATATGGGGAGATAGGATCCCCTTGCCTAAGACCACAACTATGAGTAATTCTACCAGAAGGCTTACCATTGATTACAAGTGTATAGGAGACCGTAGAAAGACACTCCATAATCCACTTAATCCATCTTGATATCTTCTTTCGGTGCTTCTGATTTTTCTGGCACAACCTTGGGGACTTCCTTTGGTAGGGGAGGGACGCAGACTTCATATGGTTCATCATCGCCTTTCTTGGGGAGTGATTGAGAGGAGTCTTGTAGATCAAGTTTATGTGGGTCATTAATCGTTTCGCTTGATTCTCCTTTAACTTCTTTCACGGTTGGAACTTCTGCAACTTCATGAAATTCATCGATCTCACTTGTCTCAGAATGGACAGGTTTCTCCTTTGACAGTGTTGCTTCAATTTCTGGCGCTTGATGCCATTGTGTAACTTTGGTGGAAAACTTCTTGCTTTTGATCAAAATCTGCTTAACCAGCTTCCTCTTTTTCGCACAACCTCTTGAAAAGAAACCTCCTTTCATCCAAGGGGGAATATCACCACAAGCATCGTCTATTTGCCTTTGTCCATTGTTTTGCATACCAGAATAGAATCTATTCAGCAGTTCTTCTTCATGGAGACCATGGGGTGGAGATTGACACCATATTTCGTTGAGTCTATCCTAAAAGTGATGTGCTTCTTCATCTGGCAACTGTTTGCAAAGTTCAAGTTGTTTTCGAACATAGCGTTGGCGTCTGCGTTGAAATTCACCTTCTGCTAGAGTACTCAGCAATCTCCTTGCATCTTTAGGACTCTCGAGTTCCAAGCTTCTCTTATTAATGGCATCAATAAGAGTTCGGTCGGATTGAGACAATCCAGCAATAAAACTCTTGATCAATTGCCCTTCAGGTAGACCGTGGTCGACAAAGAACTTACACGCCCAATTGAATCTATCCCAATAATCGAACCACTCTTCATGATACCGTTGTCGAATAGAAAGAATCTCCTTTTGAACAGCACGTATCCTTCGCTCCC
>AWWV01013560.1:0-24698 GCA_001974805.1 Corchorus capsularis | reverse complement strand
TTCAACGCAATTTTTTTTTTAGAAAAACGGTAAAACAAAAATTTCTAGAGCCAATTTATTCTGGGATTTATTCTTAATTCCCTTCCCCGGCAACGGCGCCAAAATTATGATCGTGTCGTCAGCAATCATAAGATAATCCCCACAAAACCTAAATAAAATAGATAGAGCAAGCAGGGGTCGATCCTACAGAAAAGGGTGAAGAACTTTTATTCCCAAGAACAAATCTTTTCCAAAAATTAGTTCTAAAACAAAAAAACAGGGTAAAGATGTGGGTAAAGTAAACAGTGATAATTCTAATCCCCTAAAAACAATTAAACTAAAGACAAAGCAAAGTAAATTAAATCTAAATCTAAATCTAAATCTATGGCAATTATAAAGCAAACAATAATTAAAAAGCATACTTCTTCTCCGATGGTATGAATCAATCAGATTAACTATGGATCATTGATTTAAAAGGTGAATTTCGCATCTTATTCTTGACTGACAACTGATATAGGTTTCCCAACATGTATTTTAGATAAGAGGCCGATCAAAGCTGCAGTTATCCCTTTTATTCCTTCAGTGATCGATTACTTTCTTAAGGCTTAAAGATCACTTGAGAACAAAGCATTAAGAACAGTTAATTTACACACATGCAAATTTCTCGCCCTCCGGTAAACAAACACCCATCAGGCTGCGATCAAACAAACCCGATTTGCTACAAACAATCAAACTTGAGTGATTAATTCTAAGCCTGACTAGCAATAGATCTGTCCAACTACTTCATCGGTGGCCATCCAAATCAATAACTATCAAGATCATAAAATAAAACAGAGTTTTGCCTACTATCATCAAGAACTTAACACAAAATTATAAGTATAGAAATCTCACCATAATCAATTGATCGAATTCACCAACGGATTAGAAGTATTAAGGGTTTAGCTACTCATGGATAAATCCATGAGAGGCTTAAGAAAACTTACAAAACTTGAAGGCAAAATCCTCTTCTTGAAATCTCCTAGGGTTGCCGCCCCTCTCTATGCAAAGAGAGGGGTGCGACACCCTTGCCCTAAAACTAGAGAAAAACTAAACTAAAGAAAGGTAGAAAAAGAGAATAAACTATATGAGAGATTAATTGTGTGATTTGTGTTACAGGAGGTCGCTATTTATAGTGGAAAAATAACCTAAAGACTCCTATTGGACTTAGGAAAAGAGGGTAGGACGTTCTAGGCTTAGAGTAATCTTAAAATTTGGTCTAGAGCCTTCCTAGAGTAAAATCCAAGTCAAAATAGGATTCTGGAATTTTCTGGATTTCTGCAGAAACTTCGACTTGATATTCGGGCTTGAAGATGGCAGATCTGGGCTTTGCACTTCAAAAGAAAGTTGTAGAGCTCGAAGTTAGTTTTCCAACGGTTACTCATGGGCTTAAAACGGACATCTGAGCAGAAAGTTATGGTCTTTCTACCGAGACTGCGCTGAAACCAGGCTTATATCGCAAATCTGCGGGATTATTGCGGGATTTGGATATTCTTTTGGATATTAGGCCTACAAATTGGGATTTTAACTCCAATTATAGGTTTATATGGGCTAAGTATATTCCCATATGATTAATCCAAAAATCCTCAACTTCAGGGCTTCTTCTGGGCTTGGCTTCAATCCTTTGCAAATAAGCTCCAAATCTTCAATTCTTGCTTCTTGAAATAATTCTTCAATTGTCTTCAAATCTTCAAATTATCTTCAAACACGAACTTCGCATCTCCAAATCTATACTCAAAATTGCTAAATCCATATTTGAGTAAAAAGTCACCAAAATAGCTCCAAAAAGAGTGAAAAACAATAAGTTTTCACTTTTCTTGTCTTCAAGACCTAAAAACACAAATACTAGCAAAATAGGGTAAAAACACATATAAAAATAGCAAAAAGTATATAAAAATAGCTATGAAAATATGCATAATTTTGCCTCGATCAACCTCCTTTTCATCTTCAACCCAAACATCATCCTCTACTTTAAGCTTCAAGACTTTATTAAATTGCCTCCTTTGTGTGGTTGTCTGATGGAAAAATTTGGTGTTGGCATCGCCTTCTCTAAGCCACTAAATTCTAGAACGCTGGTACCAGTATTGTTCTTCTCTGTTCTAGAACTCTTTGAGTTGGGTAATAAGATCCTCCACTTCCTTACAGCTCTCCACCGTACACTCCTGATCCTGAATGACTGCAATCTTCTTTTTGATACTTTCAATGGCTTCCTTATTATTAGGGAAAGCCTTTTTTGCTCCACTCCAAAAGGGCCCTCCTGCAACTATTTTGCTTTTGCACCAGAATATAAGACTTAGAGCCATGAAATTGATTCGACCATCACTGACAATTTGTTCACACTGTTCATTTTCAGACCACATAATCTCAAATTTGAAAGAGCGAGGAGCTTTTTGATCACAAAAGCGAGAATCAACCAAGATTGGAGAATGGTCTCAACCAATAATAGGGTTGTTGAAGACTTGAGTATTCGGATACTGCTCAATCCAGCTAGTATTAACAAGGGCTCTGTCCAAACGTTCTTTAATAATCAATCCATCTCTCTTACCAATCCAAGTAAATTTTTGGCCTTGGAAAGGTAGATCTATCAAGTTACAGCCATCAACCATGTCCCTGAAGTTTCTTATCTTCCAATACTCCTTAATGTTACCCCCTTCCTTTTCATGAAGATACAATATATCATTAAAGTCACCAAGACACATCCATGGAATATTTTGATCTTCCATACGCCTTTGAACCAGCTGCCAAAACTTAGATCTGTCTTCAGCCTCAGGGGGGCCATACACCCAAAAGATTCGACTAACAACACCATTTTTCACATCAGTAACAGTAGAGTCAATTAAGTTTTTGCAACTTCTTAAAATACTAACAGACACATCATCATTCCACCAAAGGGCCAAACCCCCACTCAGTCCTTGCGGATCAACATAAAAACCATATTTAAATTTCAACTTCCTCTTCAGATTCTCCATGTACCTACGCTTATTTTTGGATTCCATAATAAAGAGAATCTGGGGGCCATTTTTCCTAATGAGCTCCTTAAGCGCTTTACTGTCAAGGCTGGTCCCGCACCTTGACAGTTCCAAGATAAAAGCCTCATATATCTTGGGTGGCTGTAGTAGGACAGCCACCAAAACCTTCAGAATGCATCAAAGATGCCTGCATAGCCATAAGGTAAGCTACATCAGCATTAACTTGTACCTCTTTAAGCCTTCCACCACCAGTAATTCTAGCTTTGTTGCGCATTCTTCTGCTCACCATAACTATATTAGTCTTATCCACCACTTCAGCATCTGAATTTTGCAGGCCATCCATATCAACCGCCATATTTCTTTCATTATAGATGTACCTGATAGAGTACCCATTCTCACTCTCAACCCAAATCCTTTTGCTAGTAAACTCATTCTGTACTATACCATCTTCAAATCTTCTTTTCAGATTTAGATTTCTAAAGAAACTAGACAGACCAATCTCTACTTGATGTAAGACAACATTGCCAAGTTTAGTTACTTCATTAATAGTAGTAACAGGAACTTGATTATACTTCCTCACAGGCTCCTCACAAAACAAATTCTCCTTATCTAGTCCATACTCATCATTACCATCATTATCACCATAAGTTTCTTTGCCATGACTAGTATGGGTAGTTGAATAGTGACTAACAACTGGTTTAAGGTGTGGGTTAATATCAAGAGTGTTAAAGGAGGCAATAGAGTTTTGTAAAGACTTGGAGGCATTAAGAGTATTAAAGATATCAGAAAGTGGACTTTGTCAAGAGGAAGAGTTGTTTGTTCGAGAGATAGATTTATTTAAAGTAAGTGGAGTAGGTGTTTTAGTTGTAATAATGGGCTTTTTTTATTTTGGTTTGGGCTAGTATAGATGGAGTAGATTTGGGTTGGGTCGAGGATTTGGGCTTGGGAATAAGGTCAACAGGTTACTATTAAAAATAAAGGGATCACAAGCAGAAGGTTCTAAAGTAGTTAGCTCAGGAACACACCTCTCAGTAGAAATCGTTTCGTTCTGCACCAAAACTGCTGACTCAACAAGCACCCCTAAACTGCTAGCACCCAGCTTGTCACCTTTCCCAATAGGTGATAACGGATTATCCACGTGGTGAGCAACTATTTGCTTACCCAACTCTGCATGAGCATCATACCCTCCTGCACATTCTCCAACATTCCTTGCTCCTGAAGTCTCGCCTACCTTACCAACGCGCTCATAGGCACGCTCCACATTAACATTGTCAACTGAGTTGCCACGCGCTTTGCAAAACAGCCCAGAACTCCCCACGTGCTCATCAATATGCTTAATCAACATTTCCTCACGCGCCGCCATAGAACCATCCTCAGCCCACAGACCAAGAGCTCGCAGTTCATCTTCATCAAGCTCTGCAGTTCCACCATTACTAGATTCTGGTCGCTTCCTAATGAGGATTCCAGCATTCTCATTCACCGACCCATCCCATGGTAGTTCAGGGGTGCCTTGCTCATCAAACGAAATCAAACGTTCTTCCAAAACTGTTCTTACCAGAGCCGCCTTCATCCATGGGCCATAAGCACTTTCTCTGCTGCTTTCTAAGGTCACAGCATCGCAAAACTTACTCAGATGGCCAATTTTGCCGCAACTAAAACAAAAATCCCCAAGTTTTTCATATTTCAGCCGAACCCACAATTTCCCTTTATCTTGTCGAGGAACCCAGAAGCCAGGAATTAAGGGCTTGTTAACATCAAGCTCCAATCTAATACGCATATAGCATCTTCCAATACCTTGACTCCAATCAGGTTTTTCCAGCATAACAACCCTCCCAATGGAATCCCTAAATTTCTTAAAATTAGCAAGAGTCTGCATCTCCGGGGGGAGATCATATATTTGGATCCAATACTGAACTCTATCAAAAGAAATCTCTGAGATGGATTTCTCCACCTCCCATCGCTTTAAGATTAAACAGGAGCCCAGACCAGGGGCTATCAACCATTGCTCGAAGTATCTGATCCTCCGATTTAAAAGCCAGACCATAGATTTGCGTCCCCAACTCAATAATGACAGGACCATCCTTAGATCCCCAAATACTGCGAAGAACCCCCATGGCACCCTTGCGATTAATGGGTTTATCAGAATGAATTTTACCAATGAGAAGGAACTTGGTAGCTTCCCTCACAACATCACCCTCCGAATTCAAGCAGATCTCCATAACCACCGAACCTCGAGGGAAAAACAAAGAAAAAATTGGAAAAGGGAAAGTGAAATGGAGTACCGTTCTACAATCCTGTAACCTGGCGCCTTTGCACCTAAAACTCTAGAGCTCTAAGAAGACAAGGAAACGCAGACACACAAAATCCTAAAAGACTCTTCTAATCCTAAAGTCCACTCCTATCCTAAGGAAGAAAACAGAGACAACGCAAAAGAAAGAAGAAAGAAAGAAAGAGAAAAGGGGAAAGGGAAAAGAAGAAGAAAAGGAAAAAGGGGAAGGAAAAGACTCAGAAAACTGGAAGAAAAATCAAGACAAAGCAAGAAAAGGAAAAGACGCTAGAGAAAGACTTAGAGAGAATCTCATGAGAGAGAAAGGGCGCTCTCATGATGAGAGAGAAAGGCTCATCTAATTCATTGCTTGTTCGTCCCTCCCTAACCTTGAGAGTTCAGCAAGTCCTTTTTCCGCGTGTATAAATGTAATCTATTTATATGCAAATGCTCAATTCAAAATCATAAGCATAGACCCAGCAGCAAATGTGACCGGTTTGGTCTGGTTTGACAGTACAATACGTTGTTCAAAGTTGGGGTTTGGGCCTTTTTGACTTTGTTCAAGCTAATTATTAATTTATCTAAATTCTGATTTTTGTCCCAAATGAAGAACAAAATCTAGACTGAAAAATGGAGAGGGGAATCGGTAAATATCTTGATCATGTCAAATTATAAAAGTAATAATAATAAAGTTTCTATATGTTAGGATTTTGATGTTGGAACCGTTATCATCAACTCGTAAGAACAACCCAGTCAAATGATAAACTGTTAAAGGAATCAGAAACAAAGTAAGCACATAAATCTTACACTTCTAGTCTTCTACATTTAGCTCGGAAAGGAATTGAACCATCATATGTCTAACTATCTGAGAAAGTGCAACTATAGCTAAACCAGCATCTATACATTCAGGTAATCCAGCATAGCACGATGCTCTTTTGATTAGAGTAGCATTCCGAAATCTTAATCGCAGACCCAAAATATACAGAGACCTAATAAAACTGAATGGAATAGAAACCATATGGTATCAGTGAGTTTCTTGTTATACATGTCCATCTTTAATCTTTAAACCATATGAAATAACAATGATGATCAAAGCAATTTAACAAAAAGATATGAACCATCAGTATTCAACTTACACCATCGAGTGAGGGTAAGTTCCAGTTAACATGGACAAATTCAGCAATAGGAACCTTTTCCCAACATACCACTCGGGCATAACATTCTGCAGCTCTAGACAATAGCATAACACCAACTACAAACCAAACAAAGTTTGAAATAGCACAAACTCATATATGTTTTATGCCCCTTCTTAACGCAAGTGCAAACTTTGTCAATTGCTTTTGCTTGCCAGACAGGAAATTCACTACAGATGGTTTTGCTATAGTTTGAGTTACCGCTGGTTTACAAAGTCATGAAACCAAAGCTGCTGTCTGGGAACCTACAAGTGTGAAAAGAGCGAGCTGCTGCAGAGCCAAATATGGGGAATGTCCTGTGCTTTTTCCCTAGTATACCTTTAATATAGGGAATATCCACTTTCTTTGACATGGAGATTATAAGATTTCAAGTCAATTTTACAGTAGAGAAGCATTTGTAATCATGAAACAGATAGCAAGGATTCAAAAGCTCACATCTGAAAGTGCAAAGGGCAACTTATGGACTGGAGAGCACAATGGCAGGCCCGCATCTCTTACCGGAGACCTCTCACTGAGCAGTCTAAGCTTTTCTGTAAATGGAAACATGTTTAGTCCATGTTTCCCAGAGATAAACAATAAACAAACGTGCACACAGACAGACAGAGGGATTAATTATTTGCATTTTACACAAATTAACTATTTACCTATTTGTTCGGGTTCCAATTCCAGTTTGGTTAAGAAACTTGTGATTGCAGTAATACCATGTTGATGAACACAAAATTACACCAATTTAGATTCCCAATAGATTATACAACCTCTTTAAACATAAAGAATCAAGTAGCATGGAAACCAAGAGAGAGAAATACCATTTCATATTGCTCACATTGGTGTCTCCTCCTTGGCTCAAAGTAAAACCTTCTTCCTTGAGCAACAATGCCACATCTTTGGCCACTTGCACATTTGAAGTTATCCCCTAAAAATCAACAACAACAACAACATTATTAACTTAAACATCTGTCTTGATTAAATTTGGAAAAATATATATAAACAAATAAAAATGGCCATTTGCAACTTTAAACTACTTAAAAGCACCCAGTGGTATGTTGGGATCAATACAAAAGGAAAAGGTAATGCATAACAAAACAAAAGGAAAAATGGGAAAGAGTATAGCATACATGATACAAATCCGATTGAAGATAGCGATCAATACGATAGCCAGCCCTTTCAAACACTTCAAAGAGCAATTGTGCAGAACACATTTTTTGCTTCCTAACCTTGCAAATCAGAACCACGTCTTTGTTTTGAAATGTTCCTTTTGACATAATCTCCTCATGAATTGCAGACGTTCTCTCGCGTGTTAAACATCCGCGAAGTCCCATGCTGTTGTCTGAAAGGGAAGCATCACCATTCTGAGCCGTTTTGCCTATCAACCTTTCATGAGCCACCATCAGCAAAATAGCGAATTCAACAAGTTTTCCTTCCTTCAAGCAAAGGCAATTGAATCTCTCAATGTCTTCACTGTCAAGTGCGAGTGATATAATTCTCTTCAGTAATCCTCCTTGCTATGCATTATGCATTATAACAAACAAAAAGCAAGCAACCCCTCAGAAAAAGAGATCTTCACTCATGCACAAACAACAATCAAGTAGAGATTTCAATAGAGACAAACCAATTCTGGAAGGCATAATATATAAATCAACTTGAAAATGGATTTACTTCGGTTCCAGTCCTTTAGATATTCATGATTGCTGCATTAAGGTAGCAACAGAAAAGTTACTTAAAAAGAACTGAAAGCACAAGAAACAAGAGTTTGAAGCGCCTAGAATAGATAATAATATTTCTACCCCCTGCATGATAAACAAGTAAGATATTTAAAGTTTACCACAGGTTTTTAAGTTCCTCAGTTAATTGAGGTCTGTCATAATTACGATTCTGATCATCTACGGCCCTTGAAGTAAGAGATCCTGTAATACCGTAATTTAATTTGAGTGGAAGAATTTGGAGGAAAGAATTCATTTTTATACCAAATTGATAAGATTTGAGAATTGAAGGTTTTATTTGAGAGAATTAATAAGCTTTGGGGGTAAGTTGGTCTTTTTACCCGTTGCTATTTAAAGGCCAAATTTCCCAATTTTTGGCTCAAATTTTTCCTCCTCATTTCCTCTTCATCCTCATAACCGAACCCTCCTTCTCTCCAACTCCTCTTCAATTTTTCAAACCTTATTGGTGGCTATCAGGGGACCCTCCTAGCTAGGTTTGAGGTTCGACCGACCTTGGTGGATCAAATTAGGGATTCACAAGAAGTGGATGAAAAGCTAAGTGCTGAATTGGAGAAATTGTACTTGGGGATGCCTAGTGAATATTCTCTTCGAGATGATGGAGTTTTACAAAAACTTGGCAGAGTGTGTGTACCGGACAATGAGGAGTTGAAACTGGCAGTTTTAGAGGAGGCTCATTATTCAACTTATGCTTTGCATCCGGGAAGCACTAAAATGTATCGGACAATCCGTGAAAGCTATTGGTGGCCGGGTATGAAGAAGGACATTGCGGAGTTTGTATCCCGGTGTTTGGTGTGTCAACAAGTGAAGGCCGAACATCAGAAGCCCGCTGGGACCCTACAACCATTACAGATACCGGAATGGAAGTGGGAACATATTACTATGGATTTCATTGCTGGGTTGCCGAGAACTCGTCATGGTCATGATGTCATTTGGGTGATTGTGGATCGGCTTACTAAGTCTGCACATTTTCTCCCTGTGCGGATTACGTTTAACACCGAGAGGTTAGCTAGACTTTACGTGGCCGAAATTGTGCGACTGCATGGTGTGCCTATTTCTATAGTGTCGGATCGAAATCCCAGATTTACATCTCGATTTTGGCCTAAGTTACAACACCCCATGGGGACAAGGCTAAAATTTAGCACTGCTTTTCATCCCCAAACTGATGGTCAGTCTGAAAGGACTATTTAGACATTGGAAGACATGCTTCGGGCTTGTGTACTAGAGTTCCAAGGTAGTTGGGATGACTATGTGGCTTTAGCGGAGTTTGCGTACAACAATAGCTATCAAGCTAGTATAGGCATGGCTCCTTACGAAGCGCTTTTATGGGCGGAAATGTAGAACTCCAGTATATTGGGATGAAGTGGGTGAACGGAAGTTGTTTAATATTGAGTTGATTGATGATATGGTGGAGAAGGTGAAAATGATTCGAGATCGCCTTAAGATAGCGCAAGATCGGCAAAAGAGTTATGCCGATCACAGACGGAGAGACCTAGAGTTCGAAGTTGGTGATGCAGTTTTCTTGAAAGTCTCCCCATGGAAAGGTGTGATTCGGTTTCGCAAGGGTGGAAAGCTCGCTCCTCGTTACATTGGACCATTCGAGATTGTAGAGCGGATTGGTCCAGTGGCTTATAGAATAAACTTGCCCTCGGAGCTTGGGCGTATTCAAGATGTATTTCATGTGTCTATGTTGAGGAAGTACGTTCCGGATCCATCTCATGTTTTACAAGCGTTGCCGGTTGAACTAGATGAAAAGTTGAATTTTGAAGTGCAACCTGTTGGAATTTTGGACCGACAAATGAAAAACCTTCGAAATAAGCAAGTTCCGATTGTGAAAGTTCTTTGGAGGAGTCAAGCAGTTGAAGAGATGACTTGGGAGCCTGAGGAAGCGATGCGCAAGCAATATCCGCACCTTTTTGGTTATTAAGGTACGTTCGTTTATAATTTCGCGGACGAAATTCTTTTAAGGTGGGGAGAATTGTAATACCGTAATTTAATTTGAGTGGAAGAATTTGGAGGAAAGAATTAATTTTTATACCAAATTGATAAGATTGGAGAATTGAAGGTTTTATTTGAGAGAATTAATAAGCTTTGGGGGTAAGTTGATCTTTTTACCCGTTGCTATTTAAAGGCCAAATTTCCCAATTTTTGGCTCAAATTTTTCCTCCTCATTTCCTCTTCATCCTCAAAACCAAACCCTCCTTCTCTCCAACTCCTCTTCAATTTTTCTTGACCAAATCTTACATGCATTGACGAATTGGTAGTCATCTCATCTTCCTAGACCTATTAGTACCCTTAAGTAAGTAGATTGGTGGAAGAGCATGGGTGTTTTAGCTTGAAGAAAGAAGTATTGGTTGGTAAGATTTAAATTCCTTAGTTTCTTTTGATTAATAGTTGTTAGAGGCTTTGAATGTTGTTGTTGATATAATTATTTGGTATGTTTGAAGATTTTCTTGGAGTAAAGAGGAAAGTGAATGAACATCAAGTTTTGGGTAAGTAAATGAATTCTTGGATGAATTTTAATGGTTGTTTGGGGATAAATTGATGTTGGGTTTGTTAGAAATTAAGTTTAGAATGCATTGGGTGTGTTAGAATGTGAGTTTTGGGAGGAAGAATGGTGTAAAAAAAAAATGGTGTTTTGGGGCTGTAAAATATATATATATTCAAGAGTTGCCGGAATCTTGAATTTTTCTAGATTCCGGCCAGTCGGGGCCGGTCGTCTGTGGCTGACATGCCACCAGGCAGCCGGCAGGGCCAGCAGGGCCCTGGCCTGCTTCAGGCCCGCGTGCTAGGCCTGGCTTTTGCGCCAGGCTTGGGCCGCTGCGGGCCTGGCCCAAAACGTAGGCCGGCTCGGTCCGAGCCGCGGCTTGAGTCGAGCCGAGCCGGTTAATTAAAAAAAATTAAAAAAAAATTATTAAATTAAAAACTTTTTGGCTCCTACCTTATTTCGAACCCCCGAAAATGACTCTTTTGCCCTTAGGACTCTAATATTGACTATTGGGCATATTTGCGGATTGGTAATAACGAAATTACCTTAATACCCTCGGAGGGGAAATTACGGTAAAGACACCGGTCGATAAAGACACTTTTGCCCTTAGAAAATTATCTTTCTAATAATTTTTGATGTTTTGGTTCCCTTAACTAGGCGATAAAGACACCGGTCGGGACGACTGATTGGATTCACAGAGGACAGACATTGGGGGATACGAGTCGCCGAACTGTGAGTGGGTTGTCCTCAACGGAGAACCCGTTGAGGGACTTGTTTTTATTACTATTTTTAATAAAGTGTTTTTATAAATGATTTTTATTAAATGTTTTGGGTGCATTAGCTACCATTGAAAAATGGTTTTGAAATGGTTGTAAGCATACGGGGACTCGTGGGCTGGACACAGCCCAGGGAGTACGTATGGCTGATCTTGGTGGAGTACTAGCTAGTAGTTGGTTTTTTGGCGCACCATGATTGTGATGGATCCACATGGTCGTCGGCTCCACGCTTGATACGCAAGCTAGCCGTTGGTGTGTGCATGGGAGAGCCAAACTGGGTGTGTTGCGGCCACCACGCAATGCCAGACCCAGGCCAACGTCAGGTGGACAGGCAGGAGATTTTCATGACATATGATATGACAGATTTGCCCCTGACGGTTCCGGAGGTTGACTCGGGCCAAGATCACCTCGGATATATTTTATATGGCAGCCCATGGTTTAGACTGAGCATCGCTTTGTATATATTAGATTTTCATTATTTACTAATTGTTTTATTACGACTTGTTTTATAAATTGTTTTTGTTGTGAGTGCACCCCACTCTCTTCTGATTCTCTTTTGAGGGTGGCTCACTCACTGGGTACATATTTTTGTACTCACCCCGATTTCCTTGTCGCTATTTCAGGATCTTAGCGTTGAGCTTTCCTTTTCGTGTTGAGTCGGTGGCTTAGGGAGTCTGCTTCTCCGTTGAGGTATCTCTCACTACGCATGGGTTCCACTGGTAGTCATCATCTACTTTATGTTTTATTTTCCCTTCGGATTTTTGCCTGGATGGCACGCTCTTATGTATTGCTTCCGCTATTCTGATACAATTATTATTGAGATGTTTTGCTATTCCGTTGGATTTGAGCCCGAGGCTCTTTCATTGATGTTTGTTTAGACTTGAGCCTGAGGCTCAGTGGTTGATGATTGCTCGGATTGAGCCTGAGACTCTTTTCATTGTTTCTGGTTTTGTTTTGTTTTTGTGCCTTGATATTGACGCTTCGTGGAACCTCGTGTGCGTGTTACTCGCGGCACGTATTACGAGGTAACGCAGCGGTTGTCCGTGCTCGACCTCGAGTCGGGGCGTGACAGATCCATTTTTTGTTTGGCTGAACTTCACTTGCTGAAAAGGAAAATAAATGCATCAAGGGCTTTTGCTTAAATAATGATAAGGGTTTTGGGTTAAAAGATATTCCAAATCTAAAAATATTGTTTTTCTGTCTTCATTGCCTTTCTCAGACAAAGAAACTAGAAATTAAAAGAGCAATAAGAGATAAAATGACTTACTCCAACCTCCACAGGGTCTGGTGTTCCATGCTCTGGTGTTTTCAACTCTCCAAAACCCTCTTCACAAGACTCTGAAAGCAGGTGATCTGGATTAATTGATTTTAAAAATATCAAAGCAAGTAAGCTAAGATCTTACATTACCCAGGAGCACCCTAAAGCCTTACTAAATTTTTAAGTTTTGAATTTGATATGTACTCAAATGTCAGATATTTTAATTTATTTATACATGGTAATTATGTCAGATATATGTCACAATTTCACTCTCTATTTGCATCTCCTTTACTCATACCATTTCCATATATTGCATCATTACATCACATAAGATTTACACTCCCATAATTCAAAAAAAAAGAAAACAAATATATTGATAATGGAGGTATGAAATTTTACCACCAAGATAGGAATCCCGATAGCAGATGCTCCTTTTTCAACCATATGTAACAAAGACAACAAAGAAACATATTTAATTATTCATTCAAAAAGTTGAAATTAGACTCAAAGTGGAGCAACCATGCCAATTTGTATATCTGCAGGAACAGGATGAAAGAGAACCTAAAGCAAAACAATGAAAAGAGAGATCGAGTTGCATTTCATACCAGTTAAACATGCTTAAATTATAGTCATGTTCCTTTAGAGGATATCCCGCATCAAGAAGAATAGATGCCACTTCTTTGGCTACATTTTGATCTGATACAAACTGAAACCATGATGAGGTCAATGCCTAACTGAGCATTAGAGAAATAGAGCAATTGACAACATCCTTATAAAATATGAAGCCAATGAAATCAAAGTTGTTTTACTGCATACCATTTGTGGCTCCTCCTTGAGATATGTATGGATGGTATCACCAATCCTATCAAAAATCCCTAGCAGTTGAAACACAGGCATTATCAAAGCATGCTGACGCTTACATTTTCTCCCCACCTTAGGGTGGAGAGTAGAACAGCCCATACAACTCAATTTCAGACTTTCTAGTGCCATGACCTCTGACATGAAAAAGTCACCAAAAGTCATGCTTCCTTGTTGGTCAGTGGGGCGGCATAAGTTTTCAAACACAGAAGGTGACATAACCTTCTCACGAGCGGCTATCAGTAAAGTAGCTAGCTCAACAACTTTTCCTTCAATAACATAGCCACAGATTTCTTTCTCTACTTCCTCTGTCCTCTCAACAAGCAAAGTTAGAGCCTCTAATTTTTCTCTCTGTGCCAAAAAACCAAGTATAAGCAACCTACCAAAGTAATCCCTCAAATTTAAAAAGATAATAATGAATTGGCAAAGCAAAAGAAACCATTTTGGGTAGACAGAGTAAAATAATCAGACGGAAGATATGTTTTGCAGGACTCCAATCACGAGATTTCAAAAATGGATGAGCCTGCAAGAAAAACACATGGTTATAAGTAAATGAGCATAAGGATTAAGGTGGAAGGAAAACAAATTGAAATGGTAATGGTAATACTTGATCCCAGCAAGCAAGCAATTGAGAGGAAGCTTTTTATTGAAGTATGGCTTGGAGGATCTGCTTCTGATGTTGGGTTGAGCTCCATGGTGAAGAAGTAAGCTAAGTAATGGTAGATGGCCTGCTTCACTTGCACAATGCAGTGGGGTCCAATTCTTATGTTCTTTATAGATGGAATCGTGAATGTCAAATGTAAAACCAGTTTCTTCTTCAAGTAAGGCTTGGGCACAATTTGTGGCTCCTTCAGCACACACCCATCGTGCAACATCACGGCTGAGACTCCCTGCTTCATACTTGTCTTTTAAAACTGATAAGAATTTATTCTTGTTATCCTCCCGTAATATATCTCCAAGTTGAAGTTCCAGATCAGAACCATTACAACCCATATTATAACCTGCGCTGCCATGGTGATGTTAAATTCTCTAACATTCCAGCAAGAGCAATACTTACAGTTAAGTTCTACTCAAAATCTGAATTTAGATAATTATATATGAATTATTCCATATTATATTCGCTTTCAATGGCACACACACAACACAAAGTGCTATATAAAATCACCTTAGAGGTTTTCTTTTTTTTTTCGTTTGACAAACCAAGCAATAAAACGCTGTTTTATTATTTATTGATCAAGTCTTATATCACAGTAATAACTCTAACAATGGAGGCCCCAAAATGAGCAAGAATTGGTCAAACTTGGACTACTAGCTTTGATAGGCAGAAAAAAGTGCTTAATAAGCCTAAAATTACTGTGTTTTTTTGACAAATCGAATCAAGCAAGACAACATTTTAATTATCAGTTGACCCCATCATTCAGTAACATCAACTGAAGGGGCGATCAGAAAAGAAAAAATCAGTATAGAACAGTCCTCCTTGTATATGGATATAGAGAATAATCACTAACCTGAAATCGTGAAAGAACGTCGCAACTAACAAAGCCCTAAACTTAAAGTTCACAAAGTCCTTTTTGGTCGTGTATAAAGTAATCTATTTATATGCAAATGCTCAATTCAAATTCACAAGGATAGACCCAGTAGCAAATATTACCGGTTTGCTCTGGTTAATACGTTGGCAAAGTTGAGGTTTGGGCCTTTGGGACTTTGTTCAAGTTAATTAGTTGATCTAAATTTTGATTTTTCTCCCAAAGGAAGAACACAAAAATAAAATTTAAAAAAAAAAAAATCTAGACTGTAGAATGTACATGGGAATCGTCAAATATCATCTCCTAAAAAATGCAAGTTGCAACCCTTATTACTGTCAAATTATATAACAATCAAGTTCCTATTGTTAGCATTTTGATGTTGAAAGTTGGAACCTGTATCACCAACTGGCAAGAAGACCAACCCAGTAAATGAGCAACTGTTCCAAGGAATCAGGAACAAAGAGCTAAAGAGTAAAGACCAGTAAGGAAGATATTCACCTAGGTCGAAAAAATAATATTCTACTTTTAACTCAACCAGGGTTTAGGGAGAAGCATCAGAAGATTGTAAATGATACAAGCAATTTAGGGAAAAGATCATCTGGTGACCACTATTATCTGAAAGCCAATATGTATATTAACGACAGGCATGTCAGATAGGAGGGGCAATGTGCATTAAAACTACCTCTGCCTTTATGAAATGACAGATTAAATCTTCACATTCTTTATGAATCAAACAAGAATCAAATTTCTCTGTAAAATGTAATTGATCCTTTCAAAGCAATTTCTCTGTGGGAACTCTAATAAAAGTAAACAAACCATACTTGCTGCCTATATACTAGTAAAGCACAACATTTTTTATTCTCCTTTGTCGCATTTAAACTTCCTTCAAGGTAGATTTGACACTAACATTCTTGACATAAGAACTAAACACCACATTATTGGTCAAACTAGGAATTAATCACATCACTTGGCACATAACAGACATCCACCTTTCTTCTAACATGGATTAAGGGAAACCAGCAATCAGGTCCCCCGGTGTCCATAATCAAGTAAACAAAACTTTTTCTAATTATAGTATTCCCTTTAGAAGATCATAATATAGTTCATATGAAAGCAAAATTCACTTGGTTCATGTCCAACAAACTATTATATGAGCTGATCAAAAAGTTGTTGTATGAATAAGAAAAAGACTATCAAGTTCAGATAACAAAGCAAAACAAATTTAACCAAAACAAGGTTTCTGATAAATCCTACTCTTAAGGTGACAACAAGAACCCACAAATCAGAGCCAGCTGCTGTAAGTAGTAAAGTACACCATCATTAAGAACAAGTTTTTTTTTTTTCAGCGAAATCATTAAGAACAAGTTCAAAATGCCTTCATCGCACACTTCAATAGTAAGTAAGAATTACACTTCAACAGGTAGGAAACATTCTTCTAAAGGAAAAAGTTTCACCAACACAATAATCAAAGCCTACAGCTCCAGAATCTATGTGAAGCAAATACAAACAACTAACTAAATTAACTTTACAAGTCTATCCAATAAAGCATTCTACATGTAACTCAATCCCAAAACAACTAATAGGAAGAAAAGTTTACCTGACTCCAGCATCACCAACAATCCGAATGGCCATTCCAGCAGAAAGACCAGCAAGGCCACAAGCAAGGCCAGACGACAAGTGTGCATACCCATCAAACAAATAATAAGATTTTGCTTTCGGGTTGATCCCAGTACTGATAATAACAGCTATAATCAATCCATAAATACCCAAAACTCCAGCCATAACCACTGGAACTATAGATTTCATTACAAGCTCTGGCCTCATCACTCCCATTGAGCCCATACCTATTAAAAAGAATGACGAACAAATCAAACCAAAAAATAACAAGATTTACAAAGCCTTCCATTCTATTTTAGCCCTTGCATCAAAAACAAAAACAAGTCTTATTACCCCTATTAATTTCCTCACTTCTAATGCTAAAAAGATTACTAAAACTTCTAGACTGGAAATAATGAAAATGAAATTTTATTTCCATTGTCCGATTAACTACAATAAATTACTTATATTTGATACTCTATATAATCAAGTGACAGTAACATTAATAATCACTCAAGTAACTACTTAAAAGAAAATTCTTCACAACGGTAATTAGAAAATAAACAATCTCATATAAACATAACATTATTAACATCAAATTGGAGAGAAAGTGAAGGAGAAATTACAAGAGAATACGAGAGCAGCCGCGGCTCCGAGGAAGCCGAAGAAAGGAGCAGTTTTGTCGCCGCTGAAAGTGGAAGACATTATTGTTTTTCTCTGTATCTGTTTGGCTGCGAAGAGAGGAAGATTCTGGAATTAGATCTCTTTCACTGTTTTTTTTTCTTTTTTCAATAAATATCCAGATAGAATGGGATGATGGGATCGGGGAAGGAACTCGAGGAAGGTGGTGTGGTGACTAGTAAGGATGATGATGATTGATTGGAGTGGCTTGATTTGACCATAATGCCCTCGTTGTTTTTAGTGGATGCGAATTAGCCCACATGCTACCTTCTTAGGCTGCTTAGCCCAATTCTAAAAAACTATGGGCTTTTTAGACAGCCCAAAGAGGAAAATAAGAATTAAGAACCAATTATTTGCCTATGTTTATTTTTTTTTCTTTTACATACTCTTTCTTTCCATATTCGGAAATTTCTTTTACGTTACTTCCTTTTATCTTGTTAACAGGCTATTTTATCTGAATTATTAAATAGTGTCCCTTTTTGCTAGTTACCGTCCCCCTTTTGACACTTTTGTTGTTTACTTTATTTTCTTCAAACTTTCTAATTTCAAATCCTCTAAAACTTTCAAACTAAAATCTCAAATTTTCAAAACAATCTTGAAACAAATCATGGCGGATTTCGTTCATAGCAGAGGCAAAGGATTGAATAAATAAATAATTAAATAATCAACACCGTCACCACCAAAATCTTCCAATCCAACCTGAAAAATTTAATTACCAAATATTACTTACAAAAGATATTGATTGGCCGAATAGTAACAATATTGATTGACCCTAAAAATTGATCTAGGCGCGGAGCCGTCCCCGAAGGACGGCCCACTACGATGGGTACCGTCCCCGGGGGACGGCATAGATCAATTTTTTTTATGATAATATATATATACTACATATTATTTGAATAAAGATATGAAAATTACTAAAAGATCCCTACCCCGAATTAATGAGGAGCGAGAGAACTAATTTTTTTCGTCTTTTCCCCCTTGGCCGATTACTTAAATGCCCTAACTTTCTATTCTTAAGGTGATTAAATAACTAGATTTTTTGGTCATTTCTTAATTGACTTTAATAGAATAGTGGAATTACTAACGCTTGTTTGGTTCAAATGAGGAGGGCTGGGGTGGGGAGGGGGAGAGTTTGGGAGGGGTTTGAGAAAAAATATGTTTGGTTCAAGGAAGGGGTAAGAAGGAGTGTTTTCATGTTTTGTATTTGGTTGGAGGAAGGAGTTGGGAGGAGTTTATGTGTATTTTCCAAATATACCCTTATATATAGAAAATAAAATAATTTATCCAATTTTTTACACGTCCATTTTTTAAATACAAAACAAAATAATTATTATATATGTTCTCCAAGTATATAATGATTATATTATTAAATATTATTGTTATTATAATCATTACAAAATATTTATACAAAAAAATAATTAATTTATTTTAAAAATTATATTATATTTTGATAAATGGAACATATATTTTTTAATAATATTTTTTAAAATGAACTTGACATATAATATAATATAATAATTTAGATTTGAAATATTATTTTGAAGTTAATCTTTGTTTTTATCATTGAAAAAATAATTATGAAAGTAATTAAAATATAAATTATTAAAAAACTAATTATTAATTTTATTTTATCAAAGTATAATTATTTTCATTATCTTTAAAAATATTTATACTAAAATATATTATAATATTATATTTTTAAATTTATTATATTTTATTTAGTAAGGGCAATTTTGAGTTATCAATAATAAACTGGGGGCAACTTTGTAAGAAAAGTTTTTGTCCCAACCCACCCCTCCCAAATACCCCGATGTGGAGGGCTGGGATATAAGGGGTTGGGAGGGGTAGCAAGCACCCCTTCCTACCCCTCACCCCTCTCAACTCCCTCAACCAAACAAACTCAACCCCTTCAAACCCCACCCCACCCCTCCCAAATACCCCAACCAAACAAGGGGTAAAAGATTCCTACCCCGAATTAATGATGAGCTGGGTGAAATTAATAAAAAATCCCTACTCCGGATTAATGATGAGCTGGAGAAGTAATCTTTTTCGTCTTTACCTACCTGGCAGATTACTTAAATGTCCTAACTTTTGATTCTTGAGGGGATTAAATAACTAAACCTTTTGGTCATTTCTCAATTGACAAATTACTCAAAAAGTTGCATGTCATATTCTTTTATTTCCTTCTTTCCCCTTACCTTTTGGTAATTACAAGATTTCTTGAAGCAGATTTAGTTGATTGCACCCAGATTTAGTTGATTGCACCCTCTCATTTGTCAATTCCACAAGTGCTGCATTTATTAACTTTATTTTTTTCCCCGTCAATATAAGGTTTATGATAAATATTATTGGTGACTGGCTTAAAAATTTGAGATTTTTAGTTTGAAGATTTTAGAGGAAAATGAAACAAAGGGCAAACGTGTCAAAAGGAGGCAGTAACTAGCAAAAAAAGTGTGGTATTTAGCAATCCCCCTATTTTATTTATTGCTTTTTCGGTATTTGATAATCACAATGAATTTTGACCAATCTGAATTGATGTGAAAATCTATTTCAAATTTTTTTTTGTTTCTTTTAAACAAATTTTCATGTAGGCACAAAATTAAGACCTTATTTATATAAAACCTCGCCTGCCATTAGAAGAAATTTTATCTCGGCTTGAACATAGTCGATTATAGACCATTACATTAAAGATGTGAATCTGTGTTATTCGAAGAAAATTAGATTAATTCCCACATTCTTATTTTGTGTAGGTGGGCAAACCTAAAAGTCGTACAAAAATAAAAGTAAAGTTGTTTTTAGCGTTTGGTTCGGGTTATCTTTGATTATCAATAGAAATCTTGTGTAGAATAGAATATTTTCACATTTGTTTCGTCTGACAACCTTATAAGTGGAAATGACATTCCCACCACATTCCAATGGGAATATTAGTGGAAAACCTATTCCCACCTTAACCATAGGTTAACTTATACTATACTATGGTAATCTTATATTTCCACTGATAATGTTACATATCCCGTACCAAACATTTAGAGGAGAAAGAAATGGAGAAAAACCCACAACAAAACATTTGGTTCTCGAAAGGCACTCAAATGTTGATACAATAAGGAGGGACCAACTCTAGCTAATTTCGGTAAAGTGGCATTATAAATTCCTAATGCTCTTAGTCACATCAAATTTGAGCTTTGTTTATAAAATGTCGGTTGTGCTCTGTGTAGAATTAGTTGAAAAAACTAGAAGTAGTATTATCAAATTTGTAGGTTAAATGTGAATCTACGTCATCAATATATTATTTTTTGTTGGTAATTGACAATTGGTGAAATTGACATTAAAAATTAGATGAGCTTAGTTGCTTCAACCGAAAACAAGAAAGATGAGCTAGTTGCAAATGAAACTCAATCATTAAAAGCAACATTTTATAATTTTAATGCACTTTATTCTTAAAATTGAACGCTTTACCAAGATATTTCCGAGTGCTAACTAAGTACATATATATACTTGAGAAAACAAAGAAAACAAGAAAAATATATCATCTCATAAATTTTTGTTTTGTTTATATTTGAACTTAAATAATTGAAAATTTAAAATTAAAAATCTAACACTTTACCATATCAATTGACAATAATCTCCTAATGGAATCTATACTACTATTTGATAGTAACTATTTCTTTTTTTTGGTGAAATGACTCCGCCCCGACTTAATTCAGGTTGATTTTTTCATTCTTGATATCAATGAATGGATTTTAAAAAATTGCTGTTGCAGGGAAGAATATTTTGGTATTCCATGGAATTATCTCTTTATGTTTGCCATTTGGTTTATATGGTATTGGAGGAATTGCTCTTTGCATGATGCCAATTTCGTTTGGCCTACTCAAAGCTCACAGTTGGTCAATGCCCGAGCTAAGGAAGCTGCTGATGTGTCAATGCATCTTTCCTCTCGATTCAAGCTTGAAACTCTAATTGGATGGCAAATGCCCGTTGGGTCCTGTGTGAAGATTAATGTGGATGGTAGTTCTCATGGCAACCCAGGAGAATCGGCAGCAGGCGGTGTCATTCGTGATTGCAATGGATCTTGGCTAGGTGGTTTCACTTTTCGAGTTGGTGTTTCGACGGTTATGATGGCTGAGTTATGGGCAATTTATCATGGCCTGTTACTTGGATGGAACAAAGGTCATCGTGAGGTGTTGTTGGAATCGGACTCCCTTGCTGCTACTACAAAGCTTCAATCACTTAGATCTATCAAAGGTCCTCACAGTCGCTTACTCTCTGCAATCCAAGAGCTTCTTGCTCGCCCATGGAAATGCACTATAACTCATATATATCAAGAGGCCAACAGATGTGCGGATTGGATGACTACTCATTTTGATCATCTTCCACTAGGTCTTCATGTCTTTGATACTCCTCCACAAGAACTTACATCGTTGCTTGCAGCCGATGCCCTTGAAGTAGTTTGGCCTATAGCCATTTAATTATTTTATGTAATTTCTTCAGTTATTTATCTCCCTCATATATATAAAAAAAAACTATTTCAATGCTAATATATTATGAAACTTAAATTTATAGAGTTTCTTAAAAAATATACTTTAATTAATTATAACAAATAATATGAAATATGAAAATCACATGATAAAATTAATTATTAAAAATGAATATGAAAATGAAATAAAATTTGAAGAAAAAAATAGACCTAATTTAGCTTTTTAAATTCAATTAATTAATTAATTCACGGTCTCACTTTAAATTGATGAAGTTTCAAGAAAAATGGAAAAGGGATGACTTTATTTTATCCCTCAAAAAAGAAAGTCAATAAAATAAAATAAAATAAAATAAAGCGTTTTTTTCTCTGGGAGAGAGAAAACATTCAACTTTAACAAAACAGAGAGGGTGTCAAAGAAACGTCTTCTCTCCCTCTACGCTACTACTGATTATACTCTCGAAAGTACTACAAGAAAATCTCTCTGCTCTTCAAGCACACAATCCAGTTTCAGAAACAATAAAACAACAAAAAAAAAAAAGAGGTTAAAGATGGTTGATTCAAAGGTGGAAACCATCTCCAGATTAGCTCAATGGAGGATCGACAACTTTGGTCCTTGTACTTACAAAAAATCCGACCCTTTCAAGGTCGGCCTTTGGAACCGGTACTTCTTTTTCCCTTTTTATTTAATACCCAGATTGTTTCGTTGCTGGGAATTGTGTTTCTTTGATATTTTTGACTTAGTTTTGGGAGTGGTGGACTTAATGAAACAGGCACTTGTCTATAGAGAAGAATCGGGTTTTCTATATTCGATTGTTTCCTAAGCCATCTCGGGTGTCTAAGGAGCAGCCTCTTTTCGTTAAATTTATCATTCGGGTCTCAAATGTTGTTGCTAATCGTAGGATTTATATCTCCCCAGGCATGCATTTATCTATCCCCTCTGTTTTAAACCCCTGTTTTTTTGTTTATTTAGCTTGTTTTGTTGTTGTTCTATTTATAGTTTTTGATCGTTATAATATCTTCACTATGTGAAAGAAAAAGTTTAAATTGATAGGAAAGGTCAAACTTTTATACCCTTTAAATGTTTACTCATTTGAAAGCTAGGTGAATGATTGATGGGATTTAAGTGTGGATGGATTCAAGTTAAGGTGAAAAGGTGCAAGCTGATGATGGAGTAAACAATTTTGCCTGCATGTTAGCCTGATGGACAAGGTGCTAATCTAAGTAGAATATAAAAGCAAAGAACGTACGTTCTTTTGAACCACAGCTTGACAAGTGTCACTTAAGAATGCCTCTCCTTGCGCCATTTGGGCTTTTTCCATTGGTTTAGTGCCTGGTCCCACATACATGAGGGTTTAGCTTCATTTTCCCTACTCACCCGGTCCTACAAACTAAAGTTATTACCTACATTTGCCTTCTAACCCAATCCCCTTACTTCACCCGACCCCACCACCACGAGGGTTTACCTTCATTTGTCTCTCATTATTTTATATATATAGATTTCACTTACCTCTCATTATTATTATTTTTTTTTTCAAAATTTGCCTCTCATTGTTATATTTATCTATCTATGTATATATATATACTACTTTATTAAGAAGATGATAGTCTTTTTTTTTTCATAAGAAGATGATAGTCTAGGGCATGACTTTTTTGTTATAAGAAAACCCTTATTATTTTTTCTCTTTAGGAATCATTATTTTTTTTCCCTTTTTCAATATTTGCCTCTCATTATTATTATTATTATTATTATTATTATTATATATATATCTCCATTTATGCTAATCTTGAGGCCTCTCTAAAAATCCTTTCTACTTTATTAAGAAGAATTTTTTTTTGGCCAGAACTTAATTAAGAAGATGAGTTTTCTAATTATATATATTAACAAAAACCTTTCTCTTTAGGAATTGGATTTTAGTTATAAAGGGTTGTTTAGGCCTTTTACTTAGGTGATGTATTAAATGCTGAAATTGCCTGCTTTCCATGTAATGACCGTTTATTTCCAATTAATTTTTTTTTCAGCATCAATTTATGTTTATCTGCTTTTTTGCATTATTTATGTTTACTACTTAGATATGCTTTTATCACTATGTTCTTATTGGGCCTAAGTTTGGACAAAGAGAAACTTGGGCCAGCGTGCTTTTTTTTAATCTATGGACTAGAGATTTGTCCTCTATAGGAGATTGGAGCTCTGCTTTCACTAGCTGGCTTCTGTCACACCAGGACAAATTATTTTCGTTCTTTGTTATGTTCCCACTCAGTTTTATTCCCTCCCTTTTTTTTGGTTGCCATTTTAGTGTCATTCTTCCAGTCTTCCTGAGCTCGCCCTGCCACTCACCTTTGGCAATCACGTGAACTGAATATGTGCTCCCAATTTCTAGGCTTTTCGCAAACACAAATTCAGTATTTGTTTGCTTTCTCTATCACGAGCACTCCTTAGTTGTTTTTTCTCAATTTTTTATTTGTCTTCTCTCTAGATTAGGCATTCCTATTCTTCTACATCTGCTCATCTTTGGTTCCTGCTATAGATTTCTCCCCTGAAATTAGGGTTTGATTTTCGCTTGTAATCTTCAACTCTGCTACAGCTTCTAACGCAACATTGTCATTCCCGCCACCAAAAGGTTTGCTTTTTGCTTTGTTTCCTTGCTCTTTGTGGATATCTAATTTGTGATGGGTTTCACTTGCTTTCTTAGCTTTCTTGAACCTTTTGGTATGTTTTCTTCTGTTTTCTTGAACCTTCTGGTCTGTTTCCATATCTAATTTGTACATTCGGGTTTTGTTTTTTTGGGTTAAATCTTCTTGGGTTTGATTTTTCGCTTGCAATCTTCAACTCTGCTACAGCTTCTAATGCAACATTGTCATTCCCGCCACCAAAAGGTTTCC
>AWWV01013559.1:0-48012 GCA_001974805.1 Corchorus capsularis | reverse complement strand
GTTTTTTGGGTTAAATCTTCTTGGGTTTGATTTTCGCTTGCAATCTTCAACTCTGCTACAGCTTCTAATGCAACATTGTCATTCCCGCCACCTAAAGGTTTCCTTTTTACTTTGTTTCCTTGCTCTTTGTGGATATCTAATTTGTGATGGGTTTCACTTGCTTTCTTAGATTTCTTGAACCTTTTGGTATGTTTTCTTCTGTTTTCTTGAACCTTCTGGTCTGTTTCCATATCTAATTTGTACATTCGGGTTTTGTTTTTTGGGTTAAATCTTCTTAGGAGCTTTTACAACGTACGTTCTTGGTTGAAGTTGGAGCTTTTAGGCGTAAAATGTTGTTTGCATTCGGATTTTAGTTTTAGTTTTGGGCTTCTGGAGCGTTTATTGTTGTTTCTATTTTGTGCGACTTTTTTTGGACTGTTGCAGTTGTTTCAACAATCAAGCTATGGTTTGTTTCTCATCTCTTTGACTTGAGATTGAGAAAGGCCGAGTCTTTCTTTGATGTTTAGTTTCTGTTTGTTAGAAATGTTTTTTCAAAGCAGTTTCTTATGTATTATTAGGTTATTATTGGGTACTTTGGGTGTCTATTTCCATCGATCTTTGTTTTGGGGTTGAGGTTTTTCATCTCTTCGCCTTTGGCTTAGGAGAGGCTGTGTCTTTTCATGTTTCTTGCTTTCTCTTATGTATTATTTGGTTATTGGGTGATTATTTGGTTGTTCCCTTTAAGGCTGTCAACAACACTGCCTGAGTTACATTTTCTGGTTTGTGCTGCCTTAATCATTTCTAACTGTTGTCACTTATTTTTCCTGGTGCTCTGTCTTTCTTTTATTTGTTTCATTGGTACTTATGTGTGTCTTCTTTGTTCCTTTTTTTGCAAAAAGCACTGGTCCAGATCTGAATTGTTGATCTTGCAGTTGAAGATTTCCAACCTTGGTTTGTTTTGTTCACTTATTTAAAACTTCTCATGGTGGAATTTACATCTGTTGGTCCTCATGTGATTTGTGTAGTTAGTTTTGTTTGACAGATATCTCATATTTGTTGTTTTGGTAGTTAGGCTAAGCTATGCGGACTGCATCTCGCAGCCCATGTTAACTGCCTTATGTTAGGGGTAATCAAGCAAGGGTTAACAAGCTTAGGAGGGTTGAAAATAATAGGCAGAGAAGGTCTAAACATTGTCTACTTAGTTTCGTTAGACGGGAGGTTAGTGATCTTCAAAAAACAACTAGGCTAGAACAAACAGCATCTGCAAACAAGGAGTTGTTTGTTGTTCAAGATTGTCCACTTATGTCTACAGGCTTTCTTATGTTGTCTGCGTGTGAAACCATGAGTAAACCTTTGACTATTAATTATCCACGTCAGTCGTCTGCAGATTCTTATAAGGCTAGGGTTAAGAGGTTGACAAAGATTAGAAACTCTAAAAGGAGACTGGGAAATAGAGAGAAAGACATACGAAAACAGTTTAATAAAATTGCTGAGGTCCAGACATGTGTTGGTTGTCATAATGTTGAACAGTCTGTTTCTGTATTCAATGTTGGTTTAAAGCCTTCTGTCAGTGCATTCATGCCATATGTGGACTCTTCTATCCTTGGAGTTCACACAGTCGAACTATCAAGTTTCGCTAGGGAATCCCCAGCTTTGGTTCTAACTGGATCAGATATCTCGCCTGACGGTTAGTTTTTTTGTTTATGTACACGATAACTATTTGCTCATTCTTCCCATATGGAGGTTGTTATTTCTTTTCTAATTATCTTTTTGAATCGTATTTAGAAATTAGGCGTATTGGTTCGACGTAACTACTGTTGTCTGAGTTATCCTGTTAGTTTTTCCACTTATATGCTTACATCTCTTACCTTTAATTTGTTCTGATTCTTTGTTTTTATATTTTTGAGAGTTTGTTAAGTGGCTTGCTTCAATTAGTCATGCTGTTATTCTGTGTATAATCTATATCGTCTATTTTGACTGATTCCTCTTCCTCTGGTGTCCCCTCCCCGTTTCTTACTTCCTAACCTGTATTTGTTGTCCATTGTTATGGGCGGGTGTCGCTTATGTGTCTTTCTTTTCCCCAACTTCATGCTCGCTTCCTATACTGTTAGTTTCTTTTCACTCCTTCATATTGGTTACATCAAGAAATTTTCCACACCTCAACTCTATCATGACTAAAAGTAGGAGAGCTCAACTCCCTGTGTGCGAAACACCCCAAGTTACGACCAATGACGCAATATCAAATAGAATTAAGAGGATGAGATTCAATCGTACAAGAGCCACAATGCCATCAAGTTGTCTCACTATTGAGCCTGATAGTCAAAATGCCTGGCTTATGAGCTCTGAATCTGCACATTGGCAGCAACCTCCTAGCAACACCGTACCCCATGGAGAGTCTTTGGCACAGCGTACTGTAGATGCTATCTCATCTCCCCTGGAACACATTGAACGCTGTTCCCAACACGGAGCGGTTTCTTCTCAAAGTCAGGTGACAAAAAAAAATCGGTCAAGAAGGTTGCAGGCGATTAGAGATAAGGACCTACGACATATATGTCCTGGGACCAATGAGACCTTTCCACATGCTGATGGTTCTCATGCTCAAATACCATCCACTCCGTTCCATGCTGTTTTGAATGATCATGTTGTTTCGCCTGGTTTACATCATAATGGTGTCGATTATATGTTTACATCTTTTGTTGGTGTCGACCTAACTCCAGGCCTGATCCCACCCCCTACTGAAGCCAGCAGTGCTTCTACCATATACGTGTCCAATAAACACCTGTTGTCAGAAACACACTCTGATGCCTCATTCACATACACAGATGTGACCCACAATAACAATGGTGAGTCAGGTTCTTTAGGCATCACATTACACAGTTTCCCTTGATTTCACATTTCTGCTGCATCTAAGCAGGTTCGCTTATATTGTCATCTTCATATGAATTAGGTGCAACTGCAACTACCTTGGATACCGATGAGGTCAGCGTGGTGGCACATTCAATAGGAGCAAGATCCATTCATAAAAGTATGGACAGACATAGCGTTCATTTTTCATTCCTGTTTTTTCTTTCCTAGAATGTCTATGAGTTATTTTTTCATTGGAGCTTCCTTTTCTGTTGTGTCTTTTTTCTTTTGTCATGTGTTACATTTATCAAGAAACCTTGGCAGTCAGATCGTTGCTTATGAATTGTTTCTACTTGACTCGGTACTTTGTTCCAGGGAAACATTTTGAACCTCTGTATTTGGGAGCTGCTGACTGGATTTGCTCTTTCTGCGGAGCAAACATGTGGTATGGTGAACGTATCAACTTACACAGAGAGACTGAGAATCCTGTCTTCACGTTATGTTGTCGACAGGGGATGATTCGGCTGCCGACTACACGTCCCATCCCTGAGTTTCTAAGAGAACTGATGGATCCCGTTGGGTCTCGGCGCAGCAGACTGTTCAGGGAGAATATTAGAGTCTACAACTCTCTTTTCCAATTCACGTCGTTTGATGGAAAGATTGATCAAGAGATAAATCAAAACCCTAGACCTTTCACTTTCTCCCTTAATGGCATGTGTTATCACCGATTGGGTTCTATGCTGCCAGAAGAGGGGAGGATGCCGGTGTTTGCACAGTTATACATATTTGACATTGACCGGGAAATTGAAAACCATATCAATGCTCTATTTGGAGGCCAGGAGGCTGAGAAAATAGATCGTCAAATTGTGGAGGATTTGCAGAATATGTTGGATGATATAAACAGTGTTGCCAAAGTTTTCAGAAGTGCAAGAGACCGAATGGTTGGAAATGGATTTCAACCTATGAAGATTAGATTTCTCAATAGAAGAGATGGTCGTGAAAGAAATTACGATGCACCAACAGGCTCAGAGGTGGCTGCTCTGATATTGGCCGATCTTGATAGATGTCAAGCTGATAGAGATATCATTGTAGAACACCGGAATGAAGGACTTAAGAAGATCAGTACTCTACACCCTCTCTATATGGCATTCCAGTATCCTCTTTTGTTCCCATATGGTGAGGATGGGTTCTCACTTGAGATCCCTTATGTAGACTCTCCTATCAAGAAGGCACTTAAGTGACAATCAGTTATGATGCGTGAATTTTATGCTTACTTGCTTCAACAGCGAGATGTTGAGTCTAATACATTCCTACGGGGTGGCCGTCTATTCCATCAGTTTATTGTTGATGCCTTCTCATCCGTTGATCTTGGAAGGATCATCTATGACAGGGACCACCAAACGGATTTCAGATGTGACATGCTAGACAATGTTAGAGATGATGTCTCTAGAGGAAATGTTGATGGTAACAATGTTGGAAAGAGAATAATTATACCTGCTAGCTACACTGGTGGACCACGATACATGTTCCAAAATTATCAGGACGCCATGGCTATATGCCGCTACTTTGGGTACCCATCGCTCTTTATTACATTCACCTGCAACCCTAAATGGACTGAAATTCAAGAAACTCTGGAACAGATTCCAGGTCAGAGAGCAGAAGATAGACCTGACTTGGTTTCTAGAGTATTCCGATTGAAAGTTAGGGAGTTAATTCGAGACTTAACTGATGGTAAACATTTTGGCAATGCGATTGCAGGTCAGCTATATCCTTCCCTGCAACTATTTATTGTTGTATTAATTCTATTTTTTTCCATTCAAAGTAGTGTAATATGTTTGCTATATTGTGTTTTTTAGACTAAAGATTTCTTCTCTTCTTCTATGTTACCTTAATAGTAATGTATCATTTAAGTCATTTAGATGGCATGATGTTTTTTTATGTTTTGATTTTTTCCCTTCTGTTGAACAGTTTGCTACACTATAGAGTTCCAGAAAAGAGGGCTCCCTCATGTACATATCCTTCTTTGGTTAGAAGAACAATCAAGATGGACCACTGCAGCTGAGATTGATGAAATGATCTCGGCCGAACTCCCTGATCCTGATGAGGATCCCACTGGCTACGCAGCCGTTTCTTCCTGTATGATGCACGGTCCTTGCGGCACCACAAGTTCTAATGCTCCCTGCATGAAAGAAGGGAGGTGTTCCAAATTCTTTCCAAAGCAGTTTAACTCATCTACAGTCCTTGGTGATTCTGGGTTTGTAACTTATAGGAGGAGGGATTCTGGAATTACAGCAAGGAAATCTGGCATTGAGCTTGACAACAGGTTTGTTGTTCCACATAATGTGGACCTGGTCGTGCGATATAATGCCCACATAAACGTAGAGATTTGCAGTCCAACGGCTGCCATCAAATATTTGTTCAAATACATCAACAAAGGCCCTGATAGAGCAAGGGTTTCAATTGAGCAAAGACAACCTTCTAATGCAGATGATGAGGAGGGAGGACAGCCTGTCATAGATGAGATCAAGACGTACTTGGACATGAGATACGTTGCTGCTCATGAGGCTTGCTGGAGACTTTTTGAATTTGACATTCATTACCGAGATCCTGCAGTCCAACGACTTTTGATCCATTTGTCTGGTCAGCAGAGTGTCTATTTCTCTGATAGCCAATCACTTAATGATTTGTTGGCAAGGCCTAATGTGAACAAGACAATGTTTACTGACTGGATGGAAACTAATCGGAGGTTCCCTGAAGCGCGAACTCTCCTCTATGCTGATTTTCCAACTAAGTGGGTTTGGTTAAAATCTCAAAAGGTTTGGAAACCAAGGAAACAAGGCAGGACCATTGGTAGGATCATGGCTGTCCATCCAACTTCTGGACCTCTATTTTACTTAAGGTTACTCCTAAATGTGGTTCCCGGTGCAACTAGCTACGAGGCGCTTTGCACGATCAATGGGATTATACATCCAACTTTCCAGGCTGCTTGCGAGGCGCGGGGTCTCTTAGGAGATGATCGGGAATGGAATCATGCTCTAGCTGAGGCGGCTGAAACTGCAAATTCAAGACAATTAAGGTTGCTTCTGGTGCTGATTTTGCAACGATGTCAGGTGGTTAATCCAGCCGAAATGTTTGAGGGTAATTGGAGACTGTTGGGAGATGATATTCTATATAGGTTTAGCCAACTATGGGCGTGTTCAAATTTCACCCTTCCCGATGATGACCTAAAGAGCTATGTTTTGGTAGAACTTGAAAAGCTACTCAACACAAATGGCAGCTCCTTGGCTGAAGTCAATCTCCCTCTTCCAAGGCTTGTTGACAGGCAAATCATAGAAGACAGACTTATCCACCAAGAACTTGATTACAATAGAGATGAACTAAGGCAGCAACACTCAATCATGGTTGCCGGTCTCAACGAGGATGAGAGGAGGGTATACGATGCTGTGATGGAATCAGTTCTTCAGAAGAAACCAAGACGATTTTTTGTTCATGGCTATGGCGGTACTGGGAAGACGTACCTCTGGAAAACCATCATAGCTGCACTTAGATGCAGGGGGCTCATTGTTCTAGCAGTGGCTTCCTCAGGAATAGCTTCTCTACTACTGCCAGGGGGGAAGACGGCTCACTCAAGGTTCAGGCTTCCCATTGACATAAATGAACGCTCTATATGTGATATCAAAAAGGGTACGCAGTTAGCAAGACTCTTGAACAAAACAGATTTAATTATTTAGGATGAGGCCCCAATGATACATAAACACTGTCTTGAAGCAGTTAACAAAAGTCTCTCGGATATTCTATTTGATCCTCAAACTGATCGGTCACGGATACTGTTTGGAGGCAAGACCTTGCTCCTTGGCGGTGATTTTAGGCAGATTCTTCCAGTCATTCCACACGGGTGCAAGACAGATATCGTGTCTGCATCAATTTGTAATTCTGAGCTTTGGCCATTCTTTGATGTCTTTACTCTTAGAACAAATATGAGGCTAACGCATAATAGTCTCGACCCTATGGAAAAGGAAAATCTGCAGCAATTCGTAGATTGGTTGCTTGATGTTGGAGACGGAAATGTCTCATCTGTTAGTTGTCCTGGTGACGTTGATGCAAGAATGGTTACCATACCAGAACCTCTATTGATTAGATGCTGTGGAGATCCAATCCAGGCTGTTTTTAATTGTGTTTATGAAGATTTTCTGTGCAACTTTATGAAGTCTGGCTATTTGAAAGAAAGGGCAATTGTGACGCCTTATAATGATACGGTTGATCAAATAAACCGGTATGCTCTAGATTTGATCCCTTCTGAAGTGAAAACTTACTTTAGTTGTGATACTTTGACTAGAGATTCTGAAAACTTGCGTAATGAAAATCTCCTACACTCTCCAGAACTCCTTAATTCTCTTGCGTTGCCAGGCTTTCCTGATCATCAAATTAATCTAAAAGTAGGGTGTGTTGTCATGCTTTCAAGGAATGTTAATCAGGCTGCTGGACTTTGTAATGGCATGAGGTTACTTATAACACAGCTGGCCACTAATGTTGTTGAGGGCAGAATACTTGATAACAGTGGGATCGGAGAAAAGGTTTTCATACCTAGAATTACATTCACGATGGAGGATAAGAAGTGGGCTTTTGTGATTAATAGAAGACAGTTTCCTTTGCGGCTTTCCTATGCGATGACTATAAACAAGAGCCAGGGACAAACACTTGAGAAAGTTGGTTTGTATTTACCTAAGCCTGTTTTCTGTCACGGACAACTATATGTAGCACTGTCAAGAGTCACGTCATTCCGTGGCCTAAAAGTCTTGATTCATGACGAAGAGGGAACACCTGCAATTTCTACTAAAAATGTTGTTTATAAAGAAGTCTTTGAAAACTTACCCTAATTATTATGTTTGAATTGGAAGACATAAGAACAAAACCCCCAATTCCTGAACTTCTCACATATTTAGCTTTTGTTCCGTTCTTTGCTCTATTTCTTGAATCTCTCAAACTATTTTGATTATAGTGTAGTTTCAAGTCTTCTTTTCATTCTGAATTAATGCAAGTTAAGTTCTATTACTTAATATATTATATTTCTAGACATATAGAAAGATGGGTATATTTCTGATTTGTGGATAAAGAATTCATGGACTAAAGTGGTGATTAGCGGGAAATTTTTCCACATGCATTAAGCGGTTTATTAATCTCATCATGAATTGAGTGGTAGGTTTTAAAGGGAAGTGGTTATTAGTCTCTCCTTTTATTTGTTGATTACTAAGTGGTTATTTAGAGTATTGAGTAATGATGGTCTAATAGTTATGATAAGTCTGAGAAACAATTGATTATATGAAGAGTAAGCATAGTTTAATTGAACCAATTGTTCTTAATTGGCCCTTTTCCTTTTTGCTGGAGTTTTGATGAAAATAAATAACTTTGGCCGGTATTTAATGTATATACGCATATCCAAAACCGGCCGTTGTTGCAGGTATTCTTATCTACACCGTTACTAAGTGAGGTACTGTCCTTTATTCCATGGAGACCATGATTAATGTCAAGGTACACACTTTTAATGCGTTTGTGTTCATGTACCAAACTTGGAATTCACTTTATTGTCATGCTAATCAACTATACTAATTTTGCAGTTTGACCCTAATCAAGAGCTTGACCGGTTCGGGGATCTCATTGTAGGCACGAGGGAATTAATTTGCATTTTGGAGGAGATCTTGCTCCTTAAATACCCCAAACAGTATAGTCGGTTTTACATAGAAAATGTGATGAAGCCAGAGCTCAAGGAGATAACCAAATTTATAGTCGGTTACTACTACATAACGGAAGCTCATAGGATAGTGGCTGATACCACCGTGTTCCGATGGTTGAGGATGCACCCTTCCGATCTTCCTTCATGTAGTGACATTTTTCGGCAGCTTCATACTCCCTCTTTTGTGAATACCCTGAGTAGCTATGCCATCCTCAACTATGCACTCCCAAAGCTTGCCATTGATGCTGTATGTCCTGTGCCAAGCAAGGTTTTCCTGGATCAACCTCTACACACCTGCAGATTGCTGAGCACAGAGAAGGTGGCCTACATTGTCCATATTGAGAATGTTGTCCAGCTGCAGGTCAATATTCAGACTGAATCTAATGTGTTGAAGCAATCACTCCATTACCAGATGGAATGGATGCTTGGGAAGAAGGGGACTTTGTCTAAAGTCCCTGATGTTGCATTACCGTATGCCAAACCCATCGGATTACTTGCCCTCATCTACAACGCATGTGGGGCAAAGCAACCGGGCTTTCAGATACACTTGAAGTCCATTCTTGCAACAGATTGCCCCATGTTCTTGATAATTACAGAAGTTAGGGAAGGTATGAGGGCAGGACATGATCTTGCTGCTGAAATTGGGTTTCGTCAAGTGATCACCTTCGCCCCCAAGTCCTCTGTTGGTGGAATTTGGCTTTTTTCAAATTTTAAACAAGTCGCCCTTCATGAGCTTGAACGAACAAGTGATAAAAATCATATTTAATGTTGTTCAGATTTAGGATGGACTCCTATTGGCAAAGGTACACCTTTGTTTAAGTCAAACATGCCTCTCCTGATTTGTGTTTTTTTAAGTTCTCTATATCACTTACAAATTACTGTGTCCTCAATTTTTGGGCAGGTGCAGCTTTGGGTTCTTTCTTCCTTCCTGGTGCAACCTGTTACATGTTCTTCAGATGCAAACTCTTTCTTCTTTCTAATCCCCATTGGTATTATAAAACAATATTACTTTTCATTTATATGTTCTCTGACTTGAATTGCTAAACAATATTATTATGTAATGTTTTTAAATTGCCATTTGTTATGGCTTTGAATTTAGATGTTGTTTTCATACACATGTTACATATAACATCTATGATTTCTCCTCTTGATTATATATAAATTATGACGTTTTGATTCATGATAATTTTCTATGAAATTAATTTGACTCTAAGTCACCATCTATTATTTATTGAGATAACATTTCCAAAGCCATTTCACAATATTAGATGGGCCATTTGATTTTCTATTATGTATTAAGATGTTAGAACTCTTGAACATTCACCATGTAAAAAATATCTGTGTAAGAGAAGGACTAACATTGATTGTAAAAAAACTGTCAATTGGAATTATTGGGTACTGATATTATGGAAGTGTGCAACATTAATAGTGAAAAATATATACGAATACTTCAGAAACCTCACAACTTATTTGATGATTAAGACGCCAAACACCCGCAAGTTCAAAGCATCAACACATTAGTAGATAACGGGTATGCACGATGTTCACACTGGTATGGATGATTCCGCAGCAACACGCGGGTTGGGTATAACACATATATACAATATTCACATCATTGTATGAATGATCCCGTGACAACGCGCGGGGTGGGTTTATCTAGTATATATAAAAAGTACTATAGTGTGTGAAAAAAAAAGTATTATAGTGGAGTATTAATAACAACTTTATTTCCCTTGTACGCATTAAATTATAACTTTCTAACCTTTTACTTCCCTAAAAAAACTTTCTAACCTTTTACTTTTTAAATTTAGTTTATGTAGCCTACCGATATTGCCACAAGTAATTAAGATAAGATTCTCACTATCCAAGCAAAATACTTAAATTTAAATATACTCCCTCTGTTCTTTTTTAATTGTCCCTTTTAACCGATTCATTTCTTTAAGAAAAGTAGTTAATTTCAATTAATTTTCTAAATTCTATTACAATTTCACTTAATCTTCCAATAATGCCCTTAAGCCATTGTTTCTCTCTAATTAAATGCATGTTTGACCTTTTAATTAAACTCATGTTCCAAGAAGGGTATTTCTGGAAAGAAAATATGAGGGACAATTAAAAAGGAACAAGGGAAAGGGACAATTAAAAAGGAACAGATGGAGTATTATCATAGTAATCCCTTGTAAGTTTGGAAATCGGAAAAAAAAAACCAATGGATATATTTATATTTAATAAAAATTCAATAGATTTTTGTAAATTTAAAAGAAGATAGCTTAGCATATATAGAAGTTGCAAGAAAAAAAAAGATAGCTGACATGACATGATATAGTAGTTATAAATCTTATTTCACCAAAAAAACACAAATTTATAAATCTTTACAAAAAAAAAAATTATAAATCTACGACGTAATTATCTTTATAGTTGCGTTTTGGTTAGTGGAAAGTTATTGGAAAGTGTTGATAAATTTAATTGGAAAAGTAATTTATCATGTTTGGTTGGAGGGATGTGATTTTTGATGGGAAAGTCATTCTCATCACTTTCCCATTTAGCCTCCCTTTGGTAACTCTATGATTTTATCTATGGTGAGATGAAAAGTAGTTGTGGCTGTTAGGCGAGTAATAGCAACTTCTACTCAAAAACAGCTTCAACCTTAATTTAGCTTGTCATATATGACAAAAAGCACCTCACCGCAATATCCCAAAAAATCTCTTTGATAAAAGGTTGCGGTGAAAGGGGGCTTTTTCATGGGTGCTTCTCATGCCACACTTTGTCAAGGGCTTTAGTTTGTAAAGTTGTAGTAATGTCATTTTCATCCTAAATGATTGGAAAGTTTTACTTTTCCCAAGAAAGTGTTACTTTTTTTCTTTTGATTTTCTCTTATATTCTCAAAATTTAATAAATTTCTCATGTTAACTAAACAAGGTAATCTAATTCCACAAAAATTAAAAAAAAATGTATATTTTAGTATTCCTAAAAAAGAGTGAATGACATTACCATGTGATATCTAAAATAGTATAGTCTATATCTAAAATCATAGCTTAACTTAACCAAGAAGAAAATTCAATAGATTCTCAATAAAAGTTTAATGGATTCTGTAAATCTACTTCATCCTGATTCAAAGGATTCTGTAGTCTAACTATCACCTAAACTCTTTTTTGTTCGAACTATCACCTAAACTTTGTTATAACAAAAAGGAATGCAAAACTTAATGCTATTGCTGCACATTCGCAAGACAATTAGGTAAAATTACCAAATATGCTAGCATTTAATTAAGGTAATGCCTACTGTTACAACTTAAAACTATCAACCTGGCAAATCTTCAAAAGATATTACCAAATAAGAAAGTGTAAATTTTTACTTCAAAAAAAAGAAAAAAAAGTGTAAATTTTTTCGTTTACAGAAAGTGTAAAATTTTAGTACTAAATGCGGATTAAACTTTTTTTCGTTTCATTACTAAACTATTTTTAAAGCACCTTACCGCAATATCCCAAAAAATCTCTTTTTTTTTTTTCGTTTACAGAAAGTGTAACATTAAGAAATATAATGTTAAACTTTTTTTTTATTGTGCCAAAAAAAGTAGTATTTTTTTAAAAAAGAAAATTACTAATGTAAAAATAATACTATACTCTTATGAATACACCAATGACCAACCTGTGGCGTATTTTTAGTAAGGAAACGACAGGTCAACAGTCTGCTCATGGTGGCTGACTGGCTGCTCTATATTTCTTTTTTCTTTTCTTTTTTTTTTGGCCGAGCCCGAAAGTATATTTATTTTTCTACAAAATAATATATAAGTGTAATTAAATTAAATAAAAAATAAAACAAATTGTTTTCAATCATAGAGATAAAAACTTAAATAAAAAATAAAATTGGGTTTTTTTATTTTATGAGTATGAGGTTTTTGAGTTTGGTAAGTAAGAAACAAACTTGCTATTCCTCTCCTCTCTCTTTTAATTACTACTTTTATTATTATTTTTTTATTTTTTTAATTATTCTGTCTAAAAAATGGGAGAGAGAGAGAAATGAAAGCTGGATATTGCTCAAAGAAAACAACTCTGTTTTCCCATCTCTCTTTCTTCCTTGTTACGATGATTTTCGTCTCCCAAACCCAAACGTAACTCTTTCTTTTCTTCTCCTATTCTTTTTTTTTCTTTTGTTTTTTTTTGTTATATTCTTTTGTTTGGGTACAACGGAAAAGTCATTTTTAAGGTCGTCCAAGTCTTTGGAAAATTGGTTGAATTGCAAATAATGAGCAAAGAGGTTGTCAAGAAAGAAGCGCCGTCGTCGTCGGTTGTTGTCTCGACGGAGAATCGTCCTTTTGGTAGTTTGAGAAGCGTCCAATGGCGTATTAATCTTGGGGTATTACCTCCTTTTTTGTCTTCTTCTTCAATTGATGATCTTCGCAGGGTAACCGCTGATACTCGCAGGAGGTAAAACCATTTTAATATCTGGATATTTAATTTTAATTTTGGTGTGATTTTGAGCTTCAAACTCTTAGAGATTATCATAATTCGATCCTTTTTCTCTTTTTCTGACTTTAAATCCGTTTATAGTTTTCTTTTTTTCTTTTTTTTTTTTATAAATTATGCTTTTTTAGAAAAGGGTTTCAGCTGATTCTAGCTTAAAATTGATATATAATGATCACTTTGACTCTGGGGTTTCAAAGGATTTAACCATTTTTTTCCTTGTTCAGATTATTTGAAAGATCCTTTTTCTTTTTTTAATTAGATTCATCAATTACCCAGGGAAAATTATTTCTCAAGAAAAAGGAGAAATGCTCTTCTTTTTTCTTTGAATGAAAATTTCCTAGAATTGAAACTAACAGTTATAGCTCAAATCTTCATATTTCTGGTAATTTAGATATGCTGGTTTAAGAAGGCGGCTGCTAGTGGATCCACATGTTCCTAAAGATGGAGGAAGTAATTCCCCTGATCTCGTCATGGATAATCCACTCTCACAAAACCCAGGTAATTTGTAATGTTTCTTCTTTCTTTTGCTGCATCGCTTCCATTTTTACTTCACTAGTATTGGTTAAATGCTTGTGTTGTTCATTCATCAGCTTTTTGTTTTAATCAGTATTATCGTTCTTGCTTAATCTTAAATTTATATTGGAAAAGTATTTGTTGCTCCATTGTTTGTTTCAGTTGCACATAACGGAGGCAAATCTCTTTTACTTCTTTTCGATCCCATCTTGGCTGGATTCATCCTTTTTTACCTCCTTAAAATTTTTAGCTTGCTTCATCTTTATTCAAGCAATAGCTACTTCTTCATGCAGACAGCACCTGGGGTCGATTCTTTCGAAATGCTGAGCTGGAAAAAATGGTTGACCAGGATCTATCACGATTGTATCCAGAACATGGAAGCTACTTCCAGACGCCTGGATGCCAGGGAATGTTAAGACGGATATTGTTGCTGTGGTGTCTTAGACACCCAGACTGTGGTTATAGACAAGGTATTTTCTTAAGCACTCTGCATACATGTGTTGTAAGTTTTCGTACTATCACATTTTAAATTTTTGGAAATCTAAATGTGCATGGGTTCTACCCTAATTATCGAATGCCTTTCAAGAGTTTGAATCCTCAATAGTCATGGTAAGACAGTGAAGTCACACGTTAGGCTGAGGCTGCAAAATTCACTCCTTAGCATGCAATGACGATATCAGTGGAATTTGGGATACAATATCCAAACTCCAGAGTAAACTAACTTTTATACATCCTAGATTAATATGTGAAGCATCAAAATGGCCCCTTATCTGTTTCTTTTCCTTCTTAATTGTAGGAATGCATGAACTCTTGGCTCCTCTGCTATACGTTCTCCATGTTGATGTTGAGCGACTTTCAGAAGTTCGAAAGCTTTATGAAGACCACTTCATTGATAAATTTGATGGATTGTCATTTGAAGAAAATGATGTCACGTACAATTTTGATTTTAAGAAGTTTTTAGATTCTATGGAAGATGAGATTGGGTCTCAAGGTAATTCAAAGAAAGTTACGAGTCTTGATGAGCTTGATCCTGAGATACAGACCATTGTGTTGTTAAGTGATGCATATGGAGCTGAAGGTGAACTTGGTATTGTCTTGTCTGAGAAATTTATGGAACACGATGCCTACTGTATGTTTGATGCTCTGATGAGTGGAGCACACGGTATGGTTGCTATGGCAGACTTTTTTGCTCCCTCTCCTGTAGCTGAGTCCCACAGTGGCTTGCCCCCAGTCATTGAAGCTTCAGCTGCATTATATCATTTGCTGTCAGTTGTTGATTCATCACTACATAGCCATCTTGTTGAGCTTGGTGTTGAACCCCAGTATTTTGCACTCCGTTGGTTGAGGGTTTTATTTGGACGGGAGTTTTCGCTTCAAGATCTCTTAGTTGTGTGGGATGAGATATTCACAGCAGATAATTGCAAACTTGATAAAGACTCTGAAAAAAATGAGAGCTCCACTTTTAAAATATTTACTTCACACCGTGGATCGTTGATCTCCTCTATGGCAGTCTCTATGATACTTTATCTGAGATCTTCCTTGCTTGCCACTGAAAATGCAACTTCTTGTCTTCAAAGGCTCTTGAATTTTCCAGAAAAGATAAATCTGAAAAAAATTATAGCAAAGGCGAAGTCTCTGCAAAATCTTGCGTTGGATTCTAATGTCTCTTCCTTGTCATCTACATTTGGTGGGGCTTATAACCACAGCAAATCTGCAGTGGTGAGAGCTCACAGTCTTTCATCTGATCCAGTTTGTCTAAAAACTCCTCTACTGGTGCCTGACAGCTATTGGGAAGAAAAGTGGAGAGTATTGCATAAGGCAGAGGAAGTGAGGCAAGATAATTTAGGAAACCCAACTCCAAGCGGGAAGAAAAGATGGTCAGATAAAGTAAAGCTGAGCCTATCTAGAACTGAATCTGACCCTTCACCCGCAAGAGCAGAGAACCGCAGAAAGGGCCATAGGTCATCTGTTAGGCGTAATTTGCTTGATGATTTGTCACGGCAACTTGGCTTGGAGGAAGATGCTGAACAAGGAGGCTGTCTTGGAGCTTCTAATGCAGAGGATATTCATTCTATAGATGTTCAGGTGGAAGGAAAAAATGGTAATAATAATGAGTCCATTTGCACAGCTGAGGAGAGATGTGAGAGTGGAAGTGGTACTGTTGTCAGTGAAGAAAACTCCTCTATTTTTTCTGAACCAGCAAGTCCTGGTAGTGGCACTAATGAACACGAAAATGACACAGAAAAAAGCAGCGTTGCATCAAATTCATCGATATATGAAAATGATGATCACCAGCAAAGTACAGAAGATTCACCTTTGCCAGTTTCTCTTCCTCCTGAAGATGGTTCTCTAAGTTCTCCGCATGGGAATGAATCTTCTGGAAAAATAGTCTCAGCTATGAAGGAGCGAAGGCATCTTTCAGGTAGATTCCAGTGGTTTTGGAAGTTTGGACGAAGCAATGTCAGTGAGGAGACATCTGATAAAGGAGGAGGTTCCTGTGAGGCTGCAAAATCTCCAAATCATGATGGCAAGATCAATACAGCAGACCCATTGATTGCTGGTGCTTCTCGTAATTCAACTTCCACCAACAAAGGAGATGCTGTGGACCAGAATGTAATGGGCACCTTGAAGACTCTTGGGCAGTCAATGCTTGAACACATTCAGGTAATATTCATATGTTTGTAAATATGCAGATCTTAAAAATGTTAAAGAATTTGTTCTAATGTCGAATAGAGCAGGTCTAATTTGGTCTATTGACATGCTTTCCTGAAGAATGTGTTTGGTAAATTAATTAAGCTGTTTAAGTTCCGGTGTCTAATTTAAAGTGAATCTAATGAAAACATGAAGCTTTATGAAGTTGCATTACATGCTAAGAATGTTGTTTAGAATTTCATAGTAGCCTTTATGAGGTTCTTTTGATAGATTTTGTTGTCTTGTAGATCAGCCTTATATAGGAGCTAAATTGAGCATTACTGAAGATATGTTTTTAGTTTGTAAAATTTTAGATGCCTCGTTTTTAATGTCCAACTAATTTCTGTAATAGGCTAAAATGTTCTAGTAACTTGCCTTTGTGCAACTCGGAATATGGAAGCGTAGCTAATTAGGAAGTACTTGGAAGTTGTATTGTCTAGCAACTAATGGGAGCTTTTGCATTTGAAGTTTGTCCCAAAGTAGATACATAACACTTTTACTTTGGTTTACTTTGATATTGAAATTACCATTCGATTGGCAGGTTCTCGAGTCCGTTTTCCAGCAAGATCGGGGTCAAGTGGGATCACTGGACTTCTCTAAAAACATTCTAGTTGGCAAGGGACAAGTCACAGCCATGACAGCTCTCAAGGAGCTTCGGAAGATTAGCAACCTTTTATCGGAGATGTGAGATTGATTCTATTCTATTTATAAAATCTGTATATACTTTTTGTAATTACCATTTTTTAGTGCAAATAAAATGAGTTTTGCTGGTTTGTTCTCCCTCCTATTATTGTCTCAAACTCAAAATTTTGCCATTGTCTTGAGAGATCCAAGGTTGTCAAATATGCGTCTGTTATGATCTTGTTTGAGTTCTGAAATCATAATAAGCCCTCAAGTTTAGCTTTTCCTTTGTCACTTGGAAAGTTTAGATTGTTGGCTTGGATTTGGCTAATTTTTTTTTTAAGGTCTGAGTATTATTCTAATTTTGTTTCTGATACATTCATCACTCTTCATATGTTTTTAAGATCCACTCATGAATTATGAACACCAAACCTTAAATCGTACCATCTATCAAGTTTCAGCTATCCTCAACTCAATATTTACAAGGGAAGAAATTAAGCTATCCTATGTAGCCCGCCCAGCCTTTCTAGAAGCTATATTGTATACCAAAGACGGCAAAAGATACAGGCATTCCATTGTTTATAACCAGACTACTTTCATAAGGCCTGCCAGACGACTATATGAGATGCACAATGCAATGAGTGCCCAGCTCTACCATGTAAATGATGATATAATTGAACAGGAGACACTATTTGCAAATAAAGTATTAAAGAAGTCCGCTTTTTTTTCCCCTTCTTTTTTGTACATTTATTTCAAATGGAAAATCAAAGACAACGATTTGCCTGCTACTGAATTGGTTCAGACGGCTCAGTTACTTTGTTAAAAAAAGTATGGCCTATTCTATGTTGTGAAAGCCTGGAAGAAGGGATGTGATGAACCCAAAGACAATCATCTGGATTTCCTTGACAATTCCCCACCAGTGATTACCACCATTCCCTAAACCAGGTTCTGCTGCATTCTCATTCTCTGCCACCTGATTACCCTCATCTGCTGGCCGGTTTTCATTCTCTCCGCCTGCTTGTCCCTCTGATCCACGAAACAAGAGTAAGAAATATAACAAGCATGTGAAAACACAGTCAAATAACTCGTTCAAAACAGTTTGAAACAATTATCTTTATCTTCTACCAGCATGTGAGAATCAGCAATTGATACTACACTGTAAAGTTAGGTTGGGCATTCCACCTACACCACCTGTGGATTTGTTCCCACGAGGGTTAGACTGTTTAATTCGGCCAGTAACATTACGAGAATACCCTAAAGCTCGAAGAAATATGTTAACTTTTGAATGAGGGCATTCATAATTTACTAGGTGAGATTCAGTGTAACCCCTTGGATAACAGAACCTAATTTACTAATTGGGAAAAAGGAAATGGGAAGGTGCCTATGAGGGAATATTGATGCTGTTAAGTCACCAAGAAATTTAACCTCTTAAATGTTGTATGCATAGAAATTGTGCAAGACTGGTAGCCACCCATGCATGGGACTTGTGTTGCGTGACCATTAATCCAAGAGCTCAAGTCATCCAGGAAGTATAGTTAGAGTTAACTTTGTTGGTGACCATTAATCCACATCAAAATTAGCTCTTACAAACTCAAAACAACATAATTTTCTAAGCTGGTGCAGGATTCAAAATAACCAATAGCTTGTAATCTCAAAGCACAAGAATGGATGCTCGATGTTACCTCAGCTTAACTTTGGAATTATCAATCAAGAGATAATATTAATTTGTTATATCACAACGATTTCAAGAAGCTATTATATAATAGTATATGTTATTGCCAAAATATGTATGGAAAAAATGCAAATGAAATAGTACCTGCCAAAGCAGCATTATCATTGCCATGCCGTCCAGCAGGAGGAATATTCTCTCTGGCAGCAGGCCTGGGTGGATGAGGAGGTGCAGCCGCCCTGTGCATACCTTGAGAAAGCCATCTTACCAATGGTGTGAGAGCTCCAGTCTGATATCTGCAGCAAACCAATATTGTAAGTCACATTCCAGTGTTATACTGAAATATTGAGGGTGGAGGGAGGAAAATTAAGACTAAAATAGTCTGTGTAAATCTCAGTAAATTAAAGTACAATGATCAAACTGAAAACTAAAAGGTACTTAAAGAAAATCCAAAGTATGCTGGTGCGAATGCCATTAGCAAACCATTCTTGGTGACTTCAAAAGGACAAAAACCTCTGCAAACCCTCATTAACACCCAAAGACACATCAAGCCACAGCCACCTATCCAATCACTAAACAAGATTCAACAATAAAACCAAACAGAAATTTAGATACTTACAAATAGACAAGGGAAGCAAAGAACACAAGCACAGCAAGCCTTTGTCTCGATCCATCTTGGTTGAACAAAAATATTACAGCTGCTAGCTTAAGTATAAGCAATAAATCCAGCTGAAATGCAATTTGGAATCTTCTAACAACAACTTGTCTTTGAGGTCCTGCCTGCTGCTGTTGGCGTTGTGGTTGTCCTCCTTGCCCTTGCTCCTCAACTGCTGCCCCTGCCTCGGCAACACGCTGGCTGTTAACAGGAAACATGAAACAGAGTAAGATAAAGAAATCTGTAACACTTTTGAAGATTAAAGAAATCTGTAAAACGGTAGCTGAACTATATTCTATCAATTAATTTGGCTGGTTCGTGCATGAAGATTTTCATACAAAATATGAATAAACCACTATTATATTTTTTCAAAAAAAAAATTTGCCAGACAATGCTCACCCATAACTAAATGGCATAATAGGTGGACTATATACCCATAGGCATATTCATCTTAAAAAAAAGGCTGATGAATGACATAATATAGAAAACCACAGATTTACTTACGTAGGTATATTATAGGTGAGAGGAATGAGAGTGTTTGATGGAAGTCCAGCAATATGCCCCATATATGGTAGAACAGGGACAGCATAAATGCCTGCTCCACGGTTTGACTGTTCCTGATTTTGAAATGAAGTTAAGCCAGGGATAATTGTAGGATACATAACTGGAAACATCTGAACATCACCATTTTGAAAAGCTGAGAGACCAGAGTATCCAGGAACCTACAACCAAAAAAGCCATAAAGAACATGTGAATGAAGACAACAAAATTACCAACACAAGCCAATTGATTAAAAATAAACTCCGTTGATTTGAAAACTAGAAATGGTTGCATCTATTGATTTGAAAACTCCGTTGCACCCTACAATGGCATTTATCAAGCAATTTCCAATAACAACAAAATCCAAGTATGTCACAGTTGATTATAACTGGATAAATATCCCCATAAGCAACAGGGCCAAAAAGAAGGGGCAGCACATTTTCTTCCCTCGTCTAACATGAAATACACAGGCAGCAATTGACTAATGCTAACTACAAGCCCACTCTTCAGTTTGTTCTCCCGAAACAAAATAAAAGAAATGCTAGATACAAGTCCATAACCACTGTGTTTTTCCGAGCCCATAACAAACTTTAATATGAATGAACAACTCAAAATAAAAATAACAAGTCAAGTATGCTGGAAAAAATAAGAAAGGTTCTATTAAATACAAAGAACTGAAATAAGTATATAAAAAAGATACTCAAGGAAGTAGGTGAAGGAATTCTGTCTTCTAATATCCAAGCATATCATGGCTGTGATTAAGCATCACTGCATATAATAGAAATTAGAATGTGATACAGGAGCAGTCCTAAGCCTGTCTCAACTTGTTAGCATCTCATAACTTTGATTAAGCATCAATGCATATAATAGAAATTAGAATGTGATCCAGAAGCAGTCCTAAATCTATCTCAACAGGTTATCTTATTATGTTTTACTTAATTTTTGCTGTTTTACACTATAGTTAATGGTCAGTAATTACTGATTACGTATTTATTCAAGTGATCATTTAGCTAGCATGTGATCTATGAATTAGTTTGAATGGCTAGGCTTACACGGGGCTTATTTGTGCCCAAGACAAGACCAAAAGCTGTTATAACAGAAGAATAAATAGTCTTTACAGAATCATTTTGGTTTATCTTGTGAACAAGATTTCACAACCCTAAACCCTAGTTATCTTGTTCCTACTTTGATTTTACATCAATTTACCTCTCATAGTGAATTTTTCACAAAAAAAATGAGAAGTAACCAGTACCTCATGCCCTTTCTGTAGGGATCCAATTTTACAAGGATGAGGCCGTTTACTTGTGGGAAGCTTTAATTTCTCTACTGCATTCTCCATGCTTTCTCGGTCAATGACACAATCACCCAATTTATCTTCACAAACAATATGTTTTTGCCAAATACTAGGCCGACTCATTTCTTCCTTTTCCTCCTTGATTGTTGTTTTCATCACACTTTGCAGCAAAGACTCTCCTTGTGAAGGAATATCAACTACCTCTATCTCCTCATCATACTCATCATAAATTGGTTCTAACTCATCAATAAATTCTGCCAAATTTTCCCTTCGTTGTGGACAAGCAAAGGAGGTCTGTCCCTCCTCTCCACCATTCAGATCAAAATCTTGAATCTTATGGGGGTTGTGGTCACTTTTGGGATTCTCCATTCGGGTTTCCATGGGTTCCTAACACTGCGAGGCTTGTATAGCTAGGGTTAACTCTTCAATCGTTCTATACATCTAAGCCTAATCCATTCTGTTGGTTGCCTCTATCTACCTCCGTCACGATCAGCTATAATCTCCTAAAAGTTTTTTCTAGAAACGCAAGAACTATTGGCTTTTAATACCACTTAACCTAGCGGAATGGTTTAGGATCATTAAAATCCAACAACTAGGTTAAATAAATTTGATTGCAGTCGGAACAAAAGTAATTTGGGCTTAACTAAGCCTCTACAACAAAATCCTAAAATTTTAAGAATACTTATTGGTGATTGTCTAGTGAGCCTATACTAGTTATAAATAATCCCAAATCCTAATAGGAAAATGTATTTCTAATAACATAGAGTAATTTAAAAAGTTTAATAACCAAACAAACCTAAACCAAATAAGAAACGAAACCTTACATTAAATAAACCTATATATTAGATATATCCACCTATCAAGCTGATGCGCTACATCATTATTATTTTCAAACAAGAATGATAGAAAAAAAAGTAGAAATTGTTAATCATCAAACAGTTCATAGTAGGCATGAAGGGTTTTGCAGAAAGTTAAAGACCAACACACATAAAACATTCACTTTGTTTTTGAAAATTTGCCACCATTTACCTAAAAATAATTAACAGATTAGATTGCAAAAGAGATTACAACCAGTTTATGTCAAAGAAAGAAAAAAGTCCAAGGTCCCACAAACATAAATTCTGCTGCTATAAGTTGAAGAAAATTTAGAGCAATGCTTCAAGCAATTGAAACTAATTTAGGGTTATCTCCCATCCCCAAAAGAGCTTGTAAAACATCCATGAGAGATCTATCAAACTAGGGATAAAGAGGAGGAATCCCATGTCAGGAAGAGAAATGACAAACAAAAATGTCATAATTAAAAATAGGAGAATTGATTATTTTCAGGAATAATAATAATCAAAGTTATTGGATTAAAAAAGTGCACTTAACTTCCGATATATCACATAATCAGCCAATAAATTTTCAAAGAATAAGCTCAAAATCAGATCTAAATATACCTACAGACCCATCATTTATATTAAAAAAATGCAAAAAAAAAACCATTAAACGAGACAAGAAAGAGCGAAGACATTCCAGTAAATTTCAACCCCTGAAGACAGATGAGTGCCAAAAAAATATTAGATGAAAACTTATACTACTCTTAATAAGTGATAAAGAAAGTGCAACTACGCATTGAATTGTTGAAAGAAAGTACGAATTGAAGAGGAAAAAACCTGGGATTTTTTTGCAGCGTCAGGAGAAGATCTCGGTGGTGAGGTAGACGACGTCGCTTCGGACTCTTCAGCCATTAGAGAGTGGAATTGGGATCCACTTGGATTGTTCTAAATTTCGAGCAGAGTATTATTTGGTTTGAGAAATGGAATTTCGTTTTCCTGATCAGTTTGTTTGTTTTTTTTATAATGTTCCGTTTAATATGGTACTACTAGTTTTTATACTAATTCTTTTTAATTGAGTTTTTTATTGCGTGGATTTTGTGCTGTTTTTTCCAATAGCAGCATGCCACGACTTCGAAATTCCTTTTTCATTTTCTGCATATTTGCCGCTGTTTTTTTTTTTTTAGGGGGGGGGGGTTGGGGGGACGACATATTTGCCGCTGGCTGATTATTTTTTTTAGGTTATTTAGCAAAATCTATATCTATTTTTTTTTTTTATAAATTTACAGGTTAATCTTTCTCGGGTTAATCTATTATGGGATAAAGCTCTCCCAACAATAATTTTCTTTATTCACAAATATTCGAACCCGAGACCTTACTTGAAAGGAACAAGTGTCAAAACACTTAAACCAACCATGGTTGGAAAATTTATATCTATTAGCAAACCAACCTATACCTATATTATATTTTTAAAGTTTTTTCTTAATAAGATTGCTTAAAAGAATCCATATGGAATATAATTTAGAAAATTGGAGTTTAGCAGATTACACATGCGGGGCAAAAATTCATATGTAATATAATTTGGAAAATTATACTGCTAGTGGAATTTAACAAACTACATATGCGTGACTTAAGGTTGACATGTGGAGTTTAGGGAATAGTTTTGAATTTTAAAAACAAAATTAATTTAGAAAAGATATGTATTAACTCCCCAACCCGCTTATGTACTATAAAATTTACAAATTTAAACCGTTAATGTATCAAATAATTATTCATACTCTAACTCAAAAATTAGATCATTTTTCGTTTTGCTAAAAAAACTTTTACAAGAAAAGAATATATATTTTTTAGAAAATTCAACATGCATTTATGATGGAAGAACATTATTAATTAGAAAATTTTATCATCTTTATTTAGATTAGATTAATTACCTTTTCTATATAGGAAAAAACAAACTAATGTACTTTTCTTTTCTTAAATTAAATGTACTTAGACTTAATTTGGTATTGCGGTTGCAATTTAGAAAACTCGGTTTTGGAGAAAGTGCTTTTAAGAAGTACTTTTTAAAATTGTGGTAAAAAATTGTAATTAGTGTTTGGTATTTTTTTTGTTTGAAAAATTAGTGTTTGGTATTACTTTGAGAAAGTGTGGTAGAAAATTAAAATGACTTAAAAGGATATAAGTTTAAAAGGAGAGAGAAAAATAATTTATGTGATTTTTAGTAATTTAATGCTTAAAAGCATTTTGAAACGCAAAAACACCTGAATAATACATTTTCGGGTTGGGTTGGCTTTTCCTGTCAAAACTAGCTTTTAACACAAACCATAAATTGTTTGGTATTGCGTTTGTCTTTTGACACAAACCATAAATTATTTAGTATTGCGTTTGTGGTGGAAAGCTACCATAAATTATTTGGTATTGCATTTGTGGTGGAAAGCTACTTTTTTATCTGCAAACGCAATGTCAAATCAGGTCTTACATTTACATTTTATTTCTTCCCTTCTAATAGATTTTCTATTTAAGATATGTTTGTTATTAAGAAGTAATAACTTAAATTAAATTAAATAATTAAAAATATATATATTTGAACCTTAAACCCATAGCTGTAAGCTAAAACTATAACTTATAATTTTGAATTGTTTTCTCCTTTTACTTAAGAAGTAAATTATCCCCTAAAGCTACGTTTTAAGCTTTTTAAATCTTTCTCCTTTGGTTTTAACTTTTAACATTTTTTTTGTGGAAATTTAGTTTTATCATTATTTCATGATGATTTTAGTGTTATCATTGATGAGTTTAAGGTTTTAGACTAATCATTTAAACAAAGAACATTGATCAAATATAACTAAAAACCATTGCGATATAGGAACCTTGTTAACCAAGCAAAGCATCAACACCTTGTTCCAAGTAGAATGGAGTTAACAAAGCAGACAGCAAACTTTGAACATTTTTTTATTATAAATTAAGCTCTACAGATTTTGCCTCTGCACAACATTTTTCTTTAAAAAGTTCATAAGCAGCGCCTCTCCCTCTTCCAATGATGAATTAGATGTGAAGCAAAGCCTGCATATGCTAAACCTGAAATAAGATACAAATATGTATAAACGATATATGGGAGGAAAAACATCTCAAAGGCAGAAATGGAGGGGAAAAACTTTGAGTTAAACTAACAAAATCAACATGCATTTATTACCTAACATAGAAATTTTGTACCTACCCTGGATGAAAATAAATAATCAATCAAATAGCTCCATTAGTAGATGCATTTGCCTCTTTTCACTTTTATGGCAAAAAAGTTCAAATTATGCAAATTTTCAAATTACTATCTAACAGCAAGTCTTGAACAAATTATCTAAACTTAATCATAATGTACATTTATTGTTACAAATGCAATGCCTCCAGCATATCATGCTCATCTAGCAGCCTACCGGGCTCGATTCTACATTGAACCAGAGGCAACTGAAAATGCTAAAGGGCAATGCACGTGCACAAGCAACGGATCATCTGTCAAGTCTTTACCAGCATTGAAAGAGGGTGAAGAATGTAATGTTTTACTGTTAAACAGTAGGAAGAAGCTAGTGATCAAGGGAAAAAGATTGTACATGCTTCTTGTGTTTATATAATGTAGAAAAGGATTGTGCATTGAAAATTTTGGAGACGCAACAAACAGCTTTTCTAACTGAAGTGTAACAGTTAAAAGAAGATTAACAAAATGCTAGAGTTTAGATGGCATATAATCTTAGGATTTAGTATCTAAATCAATGGATGTATTAATTATGTTGCTGGTCCGACAGTTTAGATGTTCTGACATGTTACACTAAACCCATTAAAGCTTGCAATTATTTAACTGTTCTAACATTCATGAACATGTAATAGCTGCCTAACTTGTACCACTATAATTCAAAGTAAACATGAACAGTTAAACAAGTTTGATAATGGTAATTGATTTATATAATTGATATGAGATTTTGACATCAATAAGCTGAAAGGAACATCTCAATGTATAGGAAAAAACATCACAATGTATGGAAAAACATCAGTGTCCCCATCGTGTCCCAGATTGTGAATCTGGAAAAAAAAAACTGAAATCAAAGGTGAAAATATCATTGTCCCATAACCCAAAACGCAGGAAAATAAGAAAGAAAAAAAATGAAATGAAATGAATCTTCAAAATCATCAACTACCCACTTGTTTTGATAATAAAACTAATGAATGGTCAAAATGACTGTTACAAGCTGCTGTCATTTGCATGTCTCAATCGACAAAGGTTGATGGATTTCACAACGCTTAGCCATCTACATTCTTTTTCCAATTGTTTAAACTTCCACAAGGTTTAAACCTCTTCGAAGAACCAAAAGTACTCTCATTCGTGTTAAATAGCTTTCAGGGATCTTATTTCCTTTTTAAAGAAACAGAAACAACACAATCAACCTATTGATATTGGAGACCCAAGAGATTCTTTTTTACGTTATTATTTCTAAGTCCAACGAAATTCATAAAAATAAGAAGATGCACAATCAAACAGAGAGTTTTTCCTTCCGACCATGTTTCAAGTGTTAATACGATATATAAGAACAGCTGCTATAGATAGTAGACAACACCCCTGACTGAGAGATATCGCTTGCTACACTGTGAATCATGTGACTGTCGGATACTCCAATTTTAGGGTCTAGTGATTTTGCCCTGTACTAACAAAGAATGCTTATGAAACTACTAGAATGACAAGTTACTACTATAGAAAATGTAATTGTTCACTCAAATGAACAATGAAGACAATGTCTCTAAAGAAAAGAACCCTAAACTTGAAGAGAAATTAAAGATGGAAAAAAAATCCGTAAATGGACCAAGTAAGTTGTATGAAATTTTTTGTTACCAAATCTTGAGAAAACAATGATGGAAGAAATTAACATTGGTAGAGAAACCGTACAAACTAATAGATGAAACAATACATAAATGGAACAGATAAGGCCAAACCATTCTAATAACAAATGAGGCATGCAAACCATGACATTGACATAAACTCTTAAGTTTGCCTGCCTAAGTATAGATACAACTCAACCTTAATCCTGAAAAGGGCTCACAGGCATCGAATGTAATTTAGCACTGTTGACCAGTTAACTTGAAAACCGGTGGATAAAGAAACAAGTCCTTTACGTTTTCAGCTGAATAAATCTGTCCTACACTTCATAAAAACTTGGGAAGGTAATTGACTTCCAGTCCACCAAGTTAGAAATTCGAAGAGGCTAAAAAAAATATACTGAACTTTCAGCAGTTTCTTATATATTCCAATAGAACTAAGCCTTTAAGTAAAGCACGAGGAGGGAAGAAAAAAGTGAAGCAGTCACCTGAAAGGGTTGTATGTTGAGACTTGAGAGAGATGGAAATTATCCACAAGCACCATCATCTCATCGTCCACAAGTCAAGAAGATTTTTTGCCTGAATCAATAAGAACCTCCACCTTAACTTCCCCCTCCTCGGGCTCCGAAAATTTCACCTCCACGTCCACGCCAGCTACATCTTCAGAGTCACCATCTACAACCCAAATTCCAAATTAACTTTCTAATGAAAATAATCCAATACCCATCTCTTCAAAACATCAAACAAAATGAAAAAATTACCTGGAATGAAAAAGGAGGAAGAGGGCCAGCCGCGGCCAGTGGTGAGAGAGAGGGACTCTTCGGCGGAGAGCTGATTGGTCAATTTCTCAATGAAATTGGAAACTCGCTTGGAGCCATGGGCAGGCAAAGGGACCCAGAAGGAGGAACCCGGGAGGAAAGGGAGCCAAAGAGGGGTAGACTTCTGGACAATAATTGACTGTATAATTTCCTCCATTTTGTTGATTACAGATGCTGGAGAAGAAGAAGAAGAAGAAGAGTCCAGGTCAATTTCAAACAGCTCGGGCTTCGACGAAAAGTGGCGGAGGGAGGAGGAGCGGTGCCGTGGGTGTTGCGCAATGGAGCCGCAGAGGAGTTGGCATTTCGAAAGCACTCTGGCCATTAAACTTAGTTCTTGTTAGATTTTAGGAGTGTTTTTCCTTTTGGGTTACTTCGGCTGCACTTAGTGTATATATACTTTTGTCATTTTGTGGACTAGCTACTTGGCTCGGCTTGGCTGCCATATCAAATCAAATCCTTTTCTTTTGGCTAATTGCTCAATTAAGGGCAAAACGTTTTGGGTTCGATTTAATTTGGGACAAAACCTTTTAATTTAGTTGATTTAGGGCAAAACGTCGGCAAAACGTTTTGGGTTCGATTTAATTTGGGGCAAAACCTTTTAATTTGGTTGATTTAGGGCAAAACGTCTCGAAATCGCTTCAATTAAGGGCATTTGTCAATTAAGGGAAAAACCTTTTCGGAAGTAAACAACACACGCCGTCAATATTCCGTTAAGGTTGACGTGGCACTGCTAACTTTTTTTAAGTGCTTTTATCTATTTTAATTTTTTTAAGTTTTATTTATTTTTAAATGAAAACCAAAAAAGAAAAAGAAAAAATATAATAAAGAAACGAAAATAAAAGCTCGACTTTTTTATTTCTCTTTGGTTCATAGCTTTTTTCATCTTTCTCTAAAAACTGGCATAAGTCAAAAATCAACCTTCATTATTTGCTTTCTCTTCATTTGCATATCTTTAAATCTATGAGAAACAAAATCATTTTTTGACATGTTTTTCTCACTCTTTCTCCTCCCTCAAGTAAAGCTTCCTTGTCATCTCGTTTTTTTTAAGAGAAAAACGAAAAAGAAACACAGGTCAAGAGGGAGAAATTGTCGTATTCCTTTTTATCTTAGTTACTAATCTCACTAGTTTCCTTTGATAAATCTGAGATGAGAATCAAATAATGATTTGAAGTGGCATTTTCCGGTGAGTTTTAGGGAGATCTAAGTTCTCAGATTTATTTAAATGTAGGTTTTTTTATGTTTTATTGGTCAATCTAGTTTCGAATTTGGATTTAGGGGCGAGAGTAGATCAGATCTGGAAAGTTTATCATGATTTGGAGTAGGGATAAGGATTCCGATGCGGAGGGGTTGAGTGGCTGAGGCGGAGACCCAGTCGGTTTCTGCTATTTTGTGATGATATTAATATTGTGTAAGTTAAAAAAAGTTTGTTTGATCTGATATCAGGTAGAAAAATAAAATAGAAAGTGTTTGTAAGATAAAGATAAAAAGCTTTTTTTTATATAATTTTATTATATTAATTTTAAAAATTGAATTTTATTTATTTTATTATTATTTATAAATTGAGTTAACCTTTTTTTTAATGTATACCACGTGTCATTATCCTATACGATTAACAAATTAACGCGCTCTAATTTGGAGGTGTAAGTCACTCTTTGCCCCAAATTAACCGAATTAAAAGGTTTTGCCCCAAATTAAGCCGAACTGAAACGTTTTGCCCATAATTGAGCAATTAGCCTTTTCTTTTTTGTTTTTTTTTTTTCATTTTAATGAAGAAAGAAAATTTAAATTCATTTGAAAGGATAAAAAATGAGATTTATCTTTTAATCCTATCTATAATAATTATATTATTTATAGGGTAAAAATTTCCATAAATTTCTTACAATTTTTTTATTCGTTAAGTTATTGTGAAAAATAATCTGTAGACTGAGGAGTAGGAGTGTTGTGGGTTTGTTTTTTGTGATTTAATCAAACGGTAATTTATAATCAAATGTTGCAGGATGATTAATTGTCAAGAAAAAAAAACTTGGTCCTCAGGGGACACCCCAGCAGGGGCGGAACTAGAAATTATATCCTGGGGGCCAAGTAATATATACATAATTAAGTCGATACGTAACTATATATATATATACACACAATATTGATACTAAGAAATAAATATTATGTAAAAATATATACTAATATAATGGTTATGATAGAGGGTAAATTTGATATTTTAATTAACGGTCAAGTCCATGGTCCACCTTCTATTTCAAAATATATTACACAATTTAATTGTTCCTCACACCCAAATCGTGATTAAAAGTGTCAAAAATCTACAATTAATTTTTTTGAAACTTAAAAAATATACAATTAATAACTTGGATATATTGATGATTGATAAAAAAGAGAGAAAAAAAAAAGGATTTGCTAATTGATTTACTATTTATTTAGTAACCATTGAAAAGAAAAAATCTTAGATAAAATCATGTATTATGCATAATAGTATTTTTATATATATGAAACTTAAATACTATAAACAATAACTAATATATTAAAAGATAAAAAAATTATAAAAAAAAAAGAAGAAGAACTTAGAGGATTTAGATACAAGAGAATTTATATGTTAAAATATTTAAAATTAGACGTAAGGTGTCAAATTAGAAAAGATTATGGGGGGGGGGGGGGCAAAGTGATATTTTACCATTATTTTTGTTCAAATAAACAACAACCTCTTAAACCTCTCATGGGATTAAAGTTTAAGATTTCTTGCGAGAGGTTTCGAGTTCCAATCCTGCGATGGGCAGGGTGAAATTTGAGATAGGGTAGGGTTACCTCCTATTGTGTAGCTCATTTAAATTTTATGTTCATAATTAGGAAAAAAACTTGATTAAATCTCAAGGATGACCGGACTTATGACATATATATGTGTAATTTTCCCTTTTGATAAATATTGAAACTCCAATTTCACCACAAAAAAATATTGAAACTCCAAAACATATGTTACATATGAGTTACACTTTCCTAATGCAACGAGAGATTAAACAAAAAGCAAATAAAAGAGAGGACAAAATTAATTTTTTTTATCTCATCCGGTATTCAGGGTTTTGCCCTGACTAATTCGGATCCGACCCGCGTCATGCACCTGGTTATGATACTTTATTAGATACTTAATTTATTAAGTACATAAAAAATTAAGTATATCCAAATTAAGAAACAAACAAAATGATTCCTCTAACAAAACATACCCTATATGACAAATAAAAATTAGAAAGAAGAAAAAAGAGATTCAAAGTAGTGAATGATTTCCTTGTTGAGATGTTGAAGTTGAAGGTAGGAGGTTATAAAATGGATCTCCAAAAGGGTTAGCTGCAGCACTCCCCATGAATTGAGGTTGTTGAGGAAGATAGTGAGGTTGCTGCTGATTATTATGAGAATATGGAGATTGAGATTGAGATTGGTGTTGGTTATAAGGAACCAACATCGTTTGTTGTTGTTGTTGTAACATCATTTGCTCATGTTGGTATTGCTGCTGTTGTTGAGCCAACAATGCCATTTGAACATTAGTTGGGGGAGCAATGTTGTTTGACATAGCAAATGGATCATGTTGCTGCTGGAGTTGTTGGAATGGGTTTTGCATAGCCATCCCTTCATACCCATATCCGGCATTTGTCATTTGTATTTGTCTCCTTGCTGCTTCATCTTCATACAAGCTATCTAGTAATAACTTGTCAAATCCACCAGCCTATAACAAAACCATGTGTATATATTACTTGATTGGAGGTCATGAATAATAATTAATAAATATGGTTTAATGATATTTTCACCCTTCTTGTTTGAAACAATTTGACCCTATCTTTTTTTCTTTTGGATCAATTTAGCCTCAAATTGGATGGGAATTGACTAAATCAATATATATTTAGTAGAAAAAAAAAAAAACTAACCAATTTGCTGTCCACCACATGAGCTGTATTGTTGGTTGGAGTTGTAACAAGTGCTAGCTCCCATCCTGTACCTCCAATTCCACTTAAACCATGATTTGTTGAATTGGTGTTGCCTTCATGAGGATAAGAAACAAAAATCACATTTAAATATTAAAAACATACACAAATGATCAAATTACCAAAAATCCACATCTACAAAACCCCCAAAACACTCATATACATCAAGGATAACAAGATACTCAATTAATCTTTTTTCTTAAAATTGGTGAAAAATCAAACATGACAAGTTTTTTTGGGGCAGAGAGAGTAGATATTAATAATAACCTTAAAAGTTAAATCCAAAATAAAGTATATATATGTAGTATATGTTAATTTATATATAAATGTTCATATAATATAGCATTTGTCATTATATATATAACATACCTGGTTGGACAATTGCAAGAGCTAATGCATTGCTTTCCTCTAATTCTAAAGCTTTTGGATTGATTTCATTTAGACCCTGATCAAAAAGAAGAATCCCTTTGATTAATAAAATTAATTCAATTTATTGTTAAGAAAATAAAAAATATTATTGCATATATATCATAACATTAGAAATTAAAAAATACCAAAAAGTCTGTATTTTCAGTTGATATAAGTGGTTGAGGTTCCTCCAATTCCTCCTTAGGTTGAGTATCTTCTTCTTGTTGATCATCAATCAATGATTTAGGCTCCTCAACTTTTTGTTCTTCCTTCTCTGCTTCTACAGGTTCTTCTGGTTGAGGTGATTCCTCTCTTTCTTGATATTCCTATAATAAAAACAAAATTCAGTAAATTATTTAATAAAAAATATTTTTTTTACTAAAATTAAGAATGAGGTACATAAATTTTAATACAAGAATGAGTATTTTTATAATTTTTTTATTAATGTACAAGTTAAAAATAATGAGTCATTAACAGTTATTTAAGGTTAACATCATATATGTAATTTATTTAGAATGACAAGTTAAAGAAATTTTTTTATCTTTATTTATAAAAAAAAAAGGTCCTCCAAAAATAAGTGAAATTTTAAGTCCCCTCACCAGTCTATTCTGGACTGAACCTGTTTGTGGAGCTTCTTTTATGTATTCTTCCATTGTTGCAAGAAATGATGGTGGTGGCTGCTCAATATTATATATAAAAAAATTAAGGCTCAATCTATATATCCATTGGAATTTATCAGTATTTCTTTTTAAATTTCATGTAAAGAAATAACCTGTCTTAATGTTGGAAATTGGAAGTTCCTAGCAAGATCCAATCCTTTGCAATATTCATAAAATTCAGCAAGATTTTCTGCCTGCATATATATATGAAATAAAATTTAATATAAGTAGTTGTAATAAAAAAAAAGTATCTAATTTGAGATAGGGAAGTTTTCTTGTGAACCTGTTGACCAGCTCTCTTGTACATATTGAGAGCTTTGACTGCATCATGTCTTGACATGTCAAAGAACTGTAAAAGTAAAATAAATTTCACATAAAAATATGAATATGAACTCTTTTTATTTTATTTTTTTAAAAAAGTAATATTCCAATATTTATTTCAAATTAAGGTAACCTACCATATCAACAAGATTGATAATTCCATCATTGATAGCACAATATATTTTGAAACTCTCTTTTAATATCTGCATGAATAATAATATTAAAATTTTTAAAAGGAATATATATACCCAAAAAGAAAAAACTTTGATTTCATGCATAGATAAGTTAACTAATTCTTTAAAAGCTAGGGATATAATAATTGAGCATTATTATTATATATAATATATATGATATAACAATAATTAATCCCTACCAAAGCTAAGGCATATTGGACAAGATAATTGCTGTAAGCTGCTCCTTCAGGCTGCAGAATGGAATAAATAAATGAATAAATATACATAACAAAAATATCAACTTAATAAAAAGCACTAACAAAATGCTGCAATATTTTGGGAAGAATACATCTTAATAATAAAGAATTCTGAAATTTTCAACTAAGAGACACATTAGATTCAAACTTTTAGGGGAAAAATCTGATGTTTTGCCATAAATACCTAAATTGGAATTGGCATATATATAGATTATTAGTTTGTGATTTTAATATATCTAATATATTAAATTTTAAAACATTCCTTGATAAAAATTGATGATTACTACAAGTTCTTAAAAGAAAAATTTATTAAAAGTTATAAAAAAATGGAGTATGATAGAACCACTCTAAAAAAGTTAAGGATTATGGTGCCAGAAATAATGAATAAATTTGAAGGTTAGGGATTGAAGTAGAACTAGAATAAAAAGTTAGAGGTGATGAATGAAATTTACCAATTTTAATAGCACAAGATAAAACCTGGGTAGCTTTTAATATAAAAAAAATAACAACCCTTACCGAAATAAAAATACAAAAAAAAAAGTTATTACAAAATGTGTAATTAACACCCGAAATTCGTAGAAGTACCTGACAACCAATGAGACGATAAAGAAGCTGTTGTAATGCAGGCAATTGCTCTAATAATTCATTACAACTCAAAAGCCTTGTTTTACTATGTGCCTGTAACAATTTAAAATATAAAAATATAGTATTTTAGTTTTAGAAGATTATAGTAATTCTATAATAATATAATTCTTATTATTAATTTTAAATTAATAAACTATTTGTAAAATTAAAAGAAAAGAAAAGAACCTTGCTTGCCCCAGGTGATGATTTTGTCAACCGTTCTGCTTCAATATCATATTTCAAGACTCTAAAGCATTCAAGTCTTTCCTCTATAAATAGTGCATATGTCCTAACCCATGCAGAGCAATCCCATGCTGTATTTAAAAAAAAAAAGTTTCATGAAAAATGTTAATTCAATTTCTTTCATTTCGATACATATAACCATATAAATGAAATTAAAAGGTTACAATTTATTAAATCTCATTTCGCTGATTTGAAAATCCGAACTTAAACCTTTAGATGAAGAAATTTCAAGTTCTAACTACTATATTCTGACGATTAAAATGATTGTAGCGCTAGCAAAGTCACAAATTAATTTGAAAGTTACGTCATGAAATTAACTGTATATATACAAAATTATGTGGTACAAGTTAAAAAGACATACCAAGAGGGCTTGAATCATCTTTAAAATTTGATATTTGGAGAATATGTCCTCTGTATGAGTAGTTGAGAAGCTCTTCTCTAAATGTAGGATCACCTTCTCTTAATGTTCTGTGAATAACTATTAGTATCTTAATGGCAACCTGTTTGATTTTTTATTTGGAAAATTATTAATTAATAATTAATAGGATATTACAGAGTAAAATAAAAACAATTAAATCAAAACCTAAAGTCATTATTTTTTTATAAAAAAATCAAAAGGAAAATTAAGATTAAGAATAATAATTACGTACAATCCAACTTTTCGTCTTTGATAATCTCTTTGCTAATGCATGAATGCAATATGCAACATCTGCTCGTGGACGAACAACTGATGTCGCCGAAAATATTTCTATAGAAAAAACAAATCAGATATAAATGACAAAAAATAATGAAATATATATATGCAATTAAAACATTAAAAAAAGAGAAAAAAAAAATTCCAGCAATCAACAGGAACACAAATAACATAAATAAATCCTGAAATCAACAGGAACTTACTTCTAACATGGCGTTCTTTAGGAGGACATTCAACATGGTTGGTGGCTTTTACAATGGCAATGTCTAAATCCTGAAAAAATCATATTACCATTCACCATTTAGGACGAAAAAAAAAATATTTAACAAATAATTAAATCATATTATTTCGATAATAATTACAATAATTAATGATTCAATCCACCAAAGGGAAGATTAAATTCTACAAAAAAATTTAAGAAAAAAAGAGAGAAGATTAATTATCATAAATAAATAATTATATACCTTGAATTCAGTACTATTAACCTTTGCAAGGCCAACCTTGGTTGAGTCTTTGAGAGCCCCATATGCTTTTCTAAAACTCTTAAATGTTCCCATCTTTTTTCCTTTTTGTTCTTATTTCTTTTGTCCAGAAATAAGAAAAGAGAGAAACATTATCTAATCACAAATTGGTAATTAACGAATGGGAAAAATCTTTTCAGAAAAGAAAAAAAAAAGAAAGAAAAAGAAGGGATGAAGCAATGATTTGATGATTTCCTATCAATTCTGTTTTAATTTTTCTTTGTTAATTATTTTTCTTTTTCTTCTTTTGACCCAGATTGTTTCTTCTAACAGATCACAACAGATTACTCTCTCTCCTCTCCAAAATGGATGTAATGAACAGAGATTACTAATTTGGCTGTTTTGGTAATTTTAATAGTTTTATTTTGCATTTTCCCTTTTTTTTTATAAATAAACCCATTAAATTCGACCTAAATAACATAGAAAGGAAAAAGAAAAACATTATGAACTTACGTTAACAATTTTTTTTTTTGAGAAAAAAAGAAGAAAAATAAAAAGCAAAATTAGAAATTGATAAAATATTAATTTGGGTGGCTATTTTAAGTTCCTTATTTGTTTCGCCCGAAAACAAAACTTTAACGAACCAAATGAAAAATTGTTAAATACAACATATATATGTATATGTCCAAGGTTCATATATATATATAATAGGTTTTCATGACAAATGTATCTATACTAATTATCTATATCTATTCATATAAAAAAATTATCTATATCTATACTAATTATAATGTGAAGTCCTGAGTTTGTGTTACGAGTTAACTCGGATACAAAATCAGTTTTTAAAAGATTAAAAACTACCCATTTCAAACTAAACCACCAAAGATATTTATATCATTTAAAAAAAACTACTAATTTAAATGTGTCAAAAAAGAAAACTACTATAAACTACATTTTTATTTCTACACGCCATAGATCTAGTAAATAATAATGTGAGAATTTGAGTTTGTCTGACGAGTTGACTCGGACACGATTCTCAAAAAACTTATAAACCAAAAATAAAAACTACCTATTTAAAAGAAAACTACTAAGGATAAATATGATATTTAACTTATATTTTTATATAATTTAAAAAAACTGCCACAAACTACCTTCTAAATATTTTATATATACATATTTACATTACTCCTTTGTGAGAGCGTTATGTACTCCTTTGTGAGAGCTTTTCCTTTTTGCTTTCTTATCCATAAATCTAGTTCTTAATCTCTTCCTAATTAACCAAATCCTTTATACTTTTACCCAAATCTGTTGCTTATCATCAATGGCGGAAGATCTTAATCATTTATGGATAATCTTTCCTTGGTTGATGAGGAAAGTTCCATCGTGGAATTGAATCAAGGAAAAGTGGCAGAGTCTTTACAGGTTGGAAACCATTGTTTAATTGGAAAGATTCTTACTCGCAAGCAAAATAACCCTGACATTCTCAAATCAATGTTACACAAGATTTGGAGACTTCTTGTTGGTCTGCAGATCCGAGTTCTCGGAGACAAATTATTTGTTTTTCAATTTGAGAGAGCAGGAGAGAAAGATCAAATTTTCTGCCAACAACCACGGAATTTTAACCGAGCATTGATTGTTCTGAATGAGTTTGATGGATTGTCCAAACCAGAATCTATTGAACTTGGTTGGTGCTCCTTTTGGGTTCAATTTCATGGCTTACCTTTGGCCTGCATGATTGAAAGTACTGGCTTTGCAATTGGCAAGACTATAGGTATTGTGGAAGAAGTTGATATGGGTGAAGACAAGATAGCCTGGGGAAACTGCCTGCGAGTTCGTGTGAATATGAATGTTCATAGACCATTGAAGCGTGGAACTCGGGTTAATTTGCTAGATGTGGGAGTTACAGTGATCCCTTTTCGTTATGAACGCCTTCCCGATTTCTGTTATGTCTGTGGCTGTCTTGACCATCAAGAATCGGACTGTGAGAAAGCATATAGCATGAAGAGGACACAAGGGAAAATTACAAAGGAATATGGGCCTTGGCTGAGGGCAGAATATCATATTTCAAACATGTCTTGGCTTGATAACCTTTCAAATTCATCCACAAACCATCTCAATTCTGCCAATAATCGCAATTTTCGACAAATTGCTAGATCAAATTCCATCTTGTCTGGAGGCAATTCAATGGTTGATGCAACAACCAGCAACGGTTTACTTGGAGGAGATTCTGTTGTGATGCCGAGAGGGTCAGTTACAGCGGTTCCAAACATTGAAAAGGGTGCTGACATGGCAAGGGCAGTTGTCAATAGAGAAACTGCTCTTTTAAATGATAAACCAACTGCTGATTTAGCGAAGACAATGGCTTTGATTTCAGATGACTTGGCAGAAAAACAGTTACTTGCAGAAAAAGAGGGAATTGGGGAGACCAATGTGGATTTCCAATCTAATGAGCAGCTGGCCTGTTTTGTATTCGGTATGGAGCAGAAAAATTGTGGTTCGTCTTCTTCAAGATCAGTATCACATTGGAAGCGTGCAGCAAGAAATTTGACTCATGGAAATTCATCTAGAATTGGAAAGAGTCAGCCAGCTTTTAAAAACTCCAAAAGAAACCAGGAAACAACCATTATTCCTGATGAAGATCCAACCTCAGGTGCTAAAAGACAACGAGACATTCCCATACTTCCCTCTACTCAACAATCCTTACCAGCGGCGGGCACGGGGCAGGATGACCCCTCCTGCTGATATCCATGACAATATTATTCTGGAACTGTCGGGGACTTGGGGCCCCCTGTTCGGTTCATATTCTGGCTGAGTTAGTCAGAAAGAATAACCCCAAAATTGTTTTTCTTTCGGAGACCAAAAAACAGAAGGGTCAGATGGAGTGGCTTCGAGCCAAGTTAGGATTTGATCACAGCTTTATTGTGGATTGTGTGGGACGGTCGGGTGGATTGGCTTTACTTTGGTGTTCCGATATCCAGATTTCTTTGTTGTCTTTTTCACTTTCGCATATAGATGTAGAAGTAACAATAGATAATCGTCCTCCTTGGAGACTAACTGGTTTTTATGGCAATCCAGTTACCTCTAACAGATCCCAGTCATGGCAGCTTCTCAAGTCATTAAAATCTCACTCAAATCTACCTTGGGTTTGTGGTGGAGATTTTAATGAATTAGTGTCATCTTCAGAAAAATTGGGTGGAGCTATTAGACCTTAGAACCGATGCAAATTTTCCGAGATGCAGTGGATTACTGTCATTTCCAAGAATTTCCTATTCAAGGCCCTCGCATGACTTGGAGTGGAATAACACCTAATGGCAGAATTTTTGAAAGATTAGACATATGCTTTGCCACAATAGATTGGTTTGACAGGTTTGGATACTCATTTGAGGAACATTTATTCACTTCAGTTTCCGATCATTTGCCATTGTTGCTTCATGTTCTAGACAAACCAGAGCTTTCAGCTTCTTGTGTTAGACAGTTCAGATTTGAAAACATGTAGACTGATCATGAAGATTCAACAACAATTGTGAAGGAAAGTTGGACAGATCCGAGTTGCAACATCATCCCTGACCAATTGGCAAACTGTGGAAAGTCCCTGCAGCGTTGGAATCATGAAGTATTTGGGAATGTTAGATCAAAAATTGCCAAGAAAAAGAAAGAGTTTGAAAGTGCTTATATGTCAAGTCAAGAAGGAGGAGACGGCTCGACTTTCTTAACTCACCGAGAAGAATTAAATTCCTTGTACAAACAAAAAGAAACAATGTGGAGACAGCGTTCTAAATCTCTTTGGCTTCGAGATGGTGATCGCAATACAAAATATTTCCATGCTGTTGCTAATCAAAGAAAGAAAAGGAATTTTATAACCAGTGTTACTGATGATGCTGGAGTTGTTCTCTGTGACAAAGACTCTATCACACGGATCATAATGGATTATTACCAATTCATTTTCTCCTCAGACGATCCTGATAGAGATAATATTTTGAGAGTTACTTCTCTTATTGATCAAAGAGTTACGGTGGAGATGAAAGATTTGTTAGACAAGGAGTTTACACCAGATGAGATTAAAGAAGCCACTTTCCAAATGAACCCAAGTAAAAGCCCGGGTCCAGATGGATTGAATCCTTGTTTTTTTCAAAGCTATTGGAATATAGTGGGAGAAGATATAATTCGAATGGCGTTGGGGTTTTTGAATGATGGTGACCCGCTACCAGCAATAAACCATACTAACATTGTTTTGATTCCAAAACTAGCCAATCCTTCAACTGTTAAAGACTATCGCCCAATTAGCCTCTGCAATGTGGTGATGAAGATTATTACTAAAGCCATGACTAACAGATTGAAACTGATTCTCCCAGATATCATCAGCGACACACAGAGTGCCTTTGTTCCTGGAAGACAGATATTCGACAACTCGATTATTACGTTTGAGACAGTGCACTATATGTCGAATAAAAGAGCGGGTCAGAATAATCATATGACTTTGAAATTGGATTTAAGCAAAGCATATGATAGGGTGGAATGGTCCTATTTAGAAGAGGTTATGCGTGTAATGGGTTTTTCTGAACGCTGGATATCCCTTGTTATGGCGTGTGTTCATAGTGTTGCTTACTCAGTAAGTATTAATGGTGAACAAAGTGGAAGGATAATTCCGACCAGGGGACTCCGGCAAAGTGGAAGGATATTTCCGGTCAGCAAATTAACATCACCAAATCTTCAATGTTCTTCGGCAACAACACACCAATTGATTTGAGATCATCAAGCATGGATTTTTTGGGGGTGAATCGAATTTTGACACAGGACAAGTATCTTGGTCTTCCGATAATGATTGGGAGAAATAAAACTAAGCAAATGCAGATGATTAAAGACAGATTACTTAGTCGTATTCGTTGTTGGAAAAGCAAATTTCTTTCAATAGCGGGTAAGGCTACTTTGATTCAATCAGTTGCACAATCTATTCCTCAGTATCTCATGAGCATCTTCAAATTTCCCAAAACTTTCTTACATGAATTGAACATGATCATAGCTGATTATTGGTGGGGTGATGGTTCAAATCGAAGAAGGATTCACTGAAAGAATTGGGACTCACTTAGTGTCTCAAAGTTAGATGGAGGGATTGGTTTTAAAGATCTGGAAGCTTTCAATTTAGCCTTATTGGCTAAGCAATGTTGGCGGTTGATACAGAATGAAGACTCAGTGTGCTACAAGTTGCTTAAAGCTAGATATTCCATTCATCATCTTTTATGCTTATGGAGAAGCCTAATTGCTGGCAAAGCTGTTATCCAGGAAGGATCTCGATGGCGTATTGGCTTTGGATTTGCAGTTAACATCTGGACCGATTCTTGGATCAATAAATCTCCCCTTCTATCGCCCCTTGCCTCTGAATTATGATTTTATGCCTAATTTGAGAGTCTCGGATTTGATTTTAGAAGGTGGCAGATGGAATGTAGATATGTTGGATTCATTGTTTGATCCTGAAGATGTAAGTAAGATTTTGTGTTTGCCTCTTCCAAGTGCTTACCGTCTAGATACCTTTATTTGGAATCAGTCTGCTGTTGGGAATTATACAGTAAAATCAGGGTATTTTATGGCTCGTAAACTGTTAGGAAGAGAAGAAAATGCAGTAGAGCAGCGATCATCAATATGGCGTTTACTATGGCAATCAAATGTCCAGCCGAAAATCAAGATTTTTGGATGGTGCTTTGGTCCATCCTACCAGGTAAAGCCATTTTGCAGTAGAGAGGACTTGATATTGCTCAGAATTGTGATGTTTGTGGTGGATAAGAAGTTTCTTTTCATAATATATTCTTTGATTGCCCCTTTAGTCGCAAGGTTTGGTCTCTCATTGCCCCATGGATTCTTCACAATCTGATTTCTTGGTACAATCAGGGAGAATTTTGGTCCAATTTGTTTAATTACTCTATACAATTGGGTAAATTGGATCTAATCCTAACTGCTTTGTGGCTAATTTGGTTCAACCACAATAAGTGTCTTCATGATTTAAGATGCTTACTCCCCTCAAAAATTGTGATGATGATACAACACCAACAACCTGATGTTTCTCCTACTGCTCCAACTGTTTCTTTACAGAGTCAATTACAGCAAAGAGTCAAATGGAAACCTCCTCCAATTTTTGTATATAAACTAAACACAGATGCATCTTTTGATCAGAAATCTCAAGAAGCAAAATTGGGAGTAGTGTTGTGTGATTGTAATGGCCAGATACAGTTTTCTGCTTGCAAGAGAATTGCTTATGTTGTTGATGTTCTGCAATCCGAGATTCTTGCCATCCACTTTGGACTCCTGATTACTCAACTGAATGGCTTTAAAAATTTAATTGTTGAGAGTGACTGCCTTCTTGCCGTTCGTGAGATTGCCAAAGGAAATGCCTCAACATGGGAAGGAGCATGTCTTTTAGATGAAATTCTTTCCTTTGCTGCTTCTTTTAATTCTTGTATTTTCTCACATGTAAATCGTGATGCTAATGTACTTGCTCATAGTATAGCACAAATGAATCTTGATGAAGGTGCTAACTATGTTTGGTATGGAGTGTTACCTCCATGCGTTGTTAACCCAGATATTATATAAATCCAAGTATTTTTACTTCTCAAAAAAAAAAAAAACCTTTTAAATATTTTATCTTCATATATATTCAAGTAGTGGGTGCTCTGTGTCTTGTAATTATAACGTGAGAATTTGAGTTTGTCTCACGAGTTGATTTAGAGACAAACTCAGTTTTTTTTAGGAAAGAATCATTTTCATTTCTTGGTTTGGGATTACAAACGCACAGAAAGACCCGTACACCACTACATGATTAGCTACATTACTGAAACGCTAATCTATGAGCAAACAAATAAACCCAATGAAATCTCATTATAATTCAAATAAATCTCTATGCCCATAAATAAACTACCTACATACCAAATACATAAATAAACAAATTACAAATGAACTCACATTCCGTGAAAGTTGAACCTAAGACCCCATGGTCTAGGTAGGCTGGAACTAAGAGTCCAGTACTCTAACACCAGGCCAAATGCCTGATGGCAAGATAAACTCAGTTTTTAAAAGACTAAAAAACCAAAAACAAAAATTACCCATTTGAAAAAAAAAAACATTTGAAAGAAAATCACCCATTAAAGGGTGAGTGCCATGGGTCTAGTGTAAATTAGTCTTAAGACATAAGAACATAAAGGATTTTTATAGGCCATGAATAAATGATTCTTTAAACGTAAGGTTTAGACATACCTGATGCAGAATTTGGTTGAGCCACTTTATTAGCCATGGGCACAAACTTAAAGAGAATAGAAACTTGAAGAGAATAAATTGATTTCTCCCTCTTGACTCTTACTTAATTTTACGGTATTTCTTTCTGATGGAAAAGACTTAATTTTCTGTATGCCGTAACCCTAATGAGTAGAAGGAGGGCCAATTTATATATGTAGTCATTTAATCTGATACGTCCATCAAATATCCAGTTGAACGGTTGAGATTTATTTGACTATTAAATGTAATTAAATCTCTGATCAATTAACATAATTATGTAAATTTGATTTAACCCACTATAATGTTGGTCAATCCTATAATTACCCAATTTATGTAATTGACAAATTTGATATAGGCCACATTTATATGGTAAAATTCTAACATTCTCCCACTTGGCCCAATCAAACATTTAGCATTAACATTTAATAGCATAAGACATTAGTGCGCACATAAGATGATAAATCTCTTCTTTATGTTCATCATAATACCATAGTATAATAATATACTAAATAAGGGTTATGGCGGTTGTATATTATTTGCTCAACATGCTTCCTTCCATATACCACAATACTTAGCAAACCATTACACTAGGTCCATAATATATATAAATTTCTTTATGGTCTACAGTCATATCTCATAGAGATGATCCTGTTTCAATAAATTCAAACATAACATCATGTGTACACAATCATGAAACAGGTTATGTATTTCAGAAACACAATCAGTTGAGCTCAGAGTGTAATAATCATCATAAACATCATTCTTTACCAATTGCAAGACTCATTCTAGGAACGTCTTCCTTAAAGGCCTTTGGCGATAAACCTTTAGTTAAAGAATCTGCGATCATATCCGTAGTTCTAATACCTTCAATTGACACTCTTTGTTTCTGAACTTCCTCCTTAACGACAAAATACTTTATGTCCATATGTTTGGCACCTTTCGAATACTTGTCATTTTTGGAGAAAAATACTGCTGCGGAGTTGTTATAGTAAATTTTCAGCGACTTGATAATGGTGTCGACAACCCCAAGTCCTGAAATAAAATTCCGCAGCCATAATGCTTAAATTGTGACTTCAAAACATGCCATGAATTCTGCTTACATAGTGGATGTAATAATAATAGACTGTTTGGCACTTTTCCATGACATGGTACCTCCAGATAATTGGAAAAGATAGCCAAAAGTGCTATTTCTGTTGTCAAGACATCCACCAAAATCTGAATCAGAATATCCAACAACTTCTATGTGGTTGGATTTCTTATACATGAGCATGTGATCTTTCGTTCATTGCATAAGGGATCGATTCCATTTATTTTCGTTCCACATCATACTTTGGGCATTGCATAAGGCTGAACTTGTCTCCTTTTTGAATTGGAGCAATTCCAGGTGAACATTTGTTCATTTTGAAATTCTCTAGAATTCGTTCGATATAGTTTTTCTGAGACATTCCTAACAATCCTTGTGATCTATCATGGAATGTTTTAATTCCTATCACACAGGATGCCTCACCCATATCTTTCATCTCGAAATTCTTTAAGAGAATCTTTAGTTTAATGTAAGATGCCCAAATCATTAGCAACAAGTAAAATGTCATCAACATATAGAACTAAGAAAACAAACTTACTCCCATTGATCTTTTGGTATATACACCGATCAACGGTGTTTTCCTCAAAACCAAAAGATTTTATGGTATCATTAAACTTATTATACCATTGTCGAGAAGCTTGTTTAAGCCCATATATTGACTTCTTCAGTTTACACACCAAGTGATCTTTCCCTTCCAGCGAGAAGCCTTCAGGTTGATCCATATAAACATCCTCCTCAAGATCCCCATTAAGAAAGGCTGTTTTCACATCCATTTGGTGCAACTCCAAATCATAATGAGCGACCAATGCCATAATAATAATTAAAGAGTCTTCTTTGAGACAGGTGAAAAAGTTTCCTTGTAATCGACACCATCCTTTTGAGTATAGCCCTTGGCAACGAGTTTAGCTTTAATATTGTTCGATATTGCCATTTGAGTCGCGTTTGGTTTTGAAAACCCACTTACAACCAACTCATTTAGAACCTTTTGGCAATTCAACGAGGTCCCAGACTTTATTATGTTCCATGGGTTTTAACTCATCTTTCATGGCATGAATCCACTTGTTAGACTCATTACTTTCTATGGCCTGTGAAAACGAAACTGGATCTTTATTGATTCCAATGTCAAAATCTGACTCTTGCAAATAAACCACACAATCATTAGCAATGGCTGGCCTTCGATCTCTTTGAGATCTTCTTAATGCCATTTCTTGTGGTTCAGATATGTCAGAAATTTGTGGGTTAGTTTCTTTAGAGGCGCTTCTTCATTTAAATGTTGCTCAGTGTTGTTAAAATGTTCATTAACAACTTGAGTAACATTTGGATTAGATGTGGATAAAGGAAAATTAATGGGTAAAGAAACATCCACCCTGACTTCCTTTATTTCCACAACTTGTTTTTCAGCACTCCCACTAACCTCACCATTTTCAAGGAATCTAGCATTACCAGTTTCAACATTTCTTGGACTATGGTTTGGTTAGTAAAACCTATACCCTTTAGATTTCTCTAGGTAACCAATAAAGTAACCACCGATCATTCGAGAATCTAATTTCTTTTCATGTGGATTATGAATTCTTGCTTCCGTTGGGTAACCCCAAACATGTAAATGCCTTAAGCTATGTTTCCTTCCTATTCACAGTTCAAAAGGAGTCTTTGGAACTGCCTTTCTAGGAACCCTATTTAGCAAATACATAGCGGTTCTAAGTGCATACATCCACAAAAATTTGGGTAATGAGGAGTTGCTCATCATACTCCTAACCATATCCGTTAATGTTCGATTACGCCTTTCAGCTACACCATTTTGTTGAGGTGTACTTGGCATTGTGTATTGCGCACATATGTCACGACTTTCGAGGATCTTTGCAAATGGACCTGGGCATTGCCCTGATTGAACATATTTTCTATAATATTCACCACCCTATCAGATCTTACAATTTTCACTATATTATCTAATTGCTTTTCAACCTCATTAATAAACACTTTCAGAGTGTCTTCAGATTGAGATTTTTCATTCAGCAAGTATAGATAATCATAACGTGAAAAATCATCGATAAAGGTGATAAAACACTTTTCTCCATCAAAAGATGGAAAATCAAAAGGTCCACATATATCGGTGTGTATAATTCCAAGAAGCTGACTACTTCTTGTGGCTCCTTTCTTGTTATGCTTAGTTTGCTTTCCCTTAATGCAATCTAAACATAAACCAAAATCAATTAAATCTAAATTCGTAAGAATGTCGTTTTTTACTAATCTTGTTAACCTTTCTTTGGATACGTGATCCAAACGTTTATGCCACAAGAAAGCAAAATTTTCATTCAGCAAACTACTGCTTGCTTCCAACATTATAATAAACAGTAAACAAGGATTCAACAAATGATTTATCAAGTTTAAACTTGTATAAACCATCAGTAAGAACACCAGAACCATAAAATAAAGCATTCTTATTTAACTTAAAACATTCATGTCCAATGTTCAAATCAAAACCCATAATATCCAATATTATTTGGATTTGTTGTTTGGATCGTAAGGAATCCTTGCATCATGTTAGAAACATAAGTAGTTGCTCTAGTATCAAGCCACCGAGTATTAGAAGGAACTTCAACTAAGTTTGATTCATAACATACAGAAACATAATGTATGATACCTTTCTTTTCAAACAAAGCTTTACATTTCAGGCAATCTTTCTGATAGTGTCCTTCCCTTTTACAGAAATGGCACCTATCTGCCAGTTCTTTCTTTAAAGTTGTTTGAGGTGCATTATCAGACATCTTTTTCTTCTAAAACTTCTTGGGCTTGGGCTTAAGTTCCTTTCCAGCTCCTTGACCCATGAGATTAATAGAATGACTTCCCATCTTTTTCAGACGTGATTCCTCCTGAGCAAGCCTATAGGACAATTCATTAACATCCCACTTATCCTTAATGGCATTATAATTAATTTGGAATGGTCCATACACAAGAGGCAGTGAGTTCAGAATGAACTGCACCATGAAGGTTTCATCCACATTCATTCCTAGGGTCTTAAGTCTTGCTGCAATGTTAGTCATTTCAATAATGTGCTCTTGCATACTGCACGACCCATCAAACTTTATGGTCGTCAGTTCTGCCATTAGAGTACCAACCAATGACTCATCAGCAGAATGAAAACACTCTTCCACAAACGTTAAATATTCTTTAGCACTTTCTATTTGTGGGAGAGTGCTCTTAATTTTTTTTGCAATAGTCATTCGCATAAACATAATGCTCAATCTATTGGACCGTTCCCATGCTTTATAGTGTCACTTCTCATCCTCACTGCTTTCATCAATAAGAGCAGAAGGCTTAACTTCCAAAAGTGTCAAGTCAAGATCCTGAACACGTAAGTGGAGCTTGACTTGTTCACACCATTCAGAGAAGTTTGCACCATTGAAAACAGTCACAGATGCAGCATGCAAATGAATAGGAATAATTGCAAACAATACATATACATGCTTAGATTACATAAGAATTCAGATTAATAATAATTAGAGTATATATATAGATCACCTTTGGCCAGATACTATAATATAATATCATAAATTCAATTGAATTATGTAACTTTATAGGTAAATAATTATTCTCAATCAAATATACAAGACATCTTTGGACATACAAATATACTTGAATAAAGAATAAAAATTTACCTCAATGAAGTTCACCATTAATTGATTTACCTTTGGGCAAATCTGAAAGTACTATCATCATTGAACTTCATATAATTCATTCATGCATAATATAATAATTTAGTTTGGCCACTTTGATGACTAACAAACTACATGAGTATAATCATGCTCTTAAAATTTAATTCATATTTAGCAGAAAATTGCATATAAAAATTTGGCCAAACAAATCGCGTATAAAATTCAAAGTACTTAAATCTAGATTAATCAAATACATCAAAATAGATTTATACATCACGATGAGAAGCAATCCATTTTTTTTAACATACTGCCAAAATATATTAATGGCCAAAAGAAATACTTTAGGTGCAATATTCGGCTAAAATAGATTTAGGCTTAAAAAATTGAAATCAATTAAAATCAAGTATAAGAGATTCATTCATGCTTTTGTAACAGAATATGAAAAAATCATCAAATCATCCAATTTGGCCAATGAAACGTAATAGCACGTGATGATTTTTAATGCAGAAAACTTTGTTGGTGCATGCTGATGAAAATCAAAATATTATAGATTTTCAACCAATTAATCAATAACCGTCATAATCAACTTTTCATGCCGAGGGATAGGGCTGTGCAAAACCGATCCGGATCGAAAGAATCGACCATTTGTTCGGTTTTGGATCATTTGGGTCGGTTCTTTCGGTTCAATCGGTTCTTCGGTGCAAAACCGAT